>VZSF01006927.1:447-25803 GCA_013398295.1 Chionis minor | reverse complement strand
CACGTCTCTCCAATTTAGAGATCCGGATGTCATGCCAGACAGCGTCAAACGCCTCGCACGTGTCAGGGCTTTGGTTTGTGTTATGGACCACAAGCTAGGAGGTCCCACCTTCCTTCCTGCAGCTCAGCTGGGGTCACCGGAAGGCACGTGGGAAGGGGAGGTCTTACCTCCTGGGAGAGAACTGGAGCACCGTGAGCAAGGCTGCTCCCAGAAAGGGCTGGGGACATTTCTATTCATCCGAAGCGGAGTGGCTACACCCTTCTCAACCCACCCATTCCCTTTCTTCAAAGAACAGCTCTCAGGACAAACCTCAGCACCATAAAGGCCCAACTACGGCTTCTTCCATGGTTCCTCCACAACCCAAATGCCCTCCACAGCTCTTACAGAGCCTGGAAGTTATTGACTTAGGCTGGCGAGACCCCAAAAAACTGGTGTGGTACAAAGGTAGTAAAATTCAGGGCTGTCTTACGCAAGGACTCGCTTCTCCACAATGTGGGTGAGAGAGTTGAACACGCCTTGCCGGACGTGAGCCTCCAGCGGGGGGTAGAAGTTGGGAATGATCTGAAAACAGGAGAACGACCACGTTAGTGCCACGAAGGCTTGTGCCCACCGTCAGGTCTGTGTCGGCCAGGACTAGCTAAGGCCACCAGTCAGCTTCTTGGGTCACCCTTGACTCCAGCACCACATCCCAGCTGCTCTGGACCAAGAGGGGCAGCAGGGAAGTTCTCCGAGTGCAGCGTCTTGGGGCTGGTGGACAGAAGAGGGGCAATGCCTCTGGGTTTCCTACCCTGGATGGTCAGTGGTGCATCTCCCAGGGATGAGAAAAACACGCAGACGCTGCCTCACGAGCCGTTAGAAGCTCTGGGGCTTCTCCATGCTCCAGGCAGGAGCGGGGGGAATATGAGATGAGCACGCTAAACAACATCCAGCTCTGTCCACACACCATCTTTTGCTTCTGGAGGCAGTAAGAGGACTCCTCCCTGCAACCTGGGTCATTCCGGGAACCTTCCACCTAGTTCCTCTGCCAGGAGCCAGCAGCTGCTTTTGGAGCAGGGCAGCGCAGGGACGGGAGGACAGGGAGCGCGCCGGGCACGGAGTGATGCAACTCACGGCTCTTCCAGCGCTCGATGCCACGGAAAGAACCCGCTTCCAAGAAGCACCATCAGCCCTCCCTGGGACCAAATTACTGGAACCGACAACTCCTGGCACCGCTTCCCTCCCCGGATGGAGGGGCAGGACCAGCTCCGCTCCCTGCCCGAGGAGGGTTGTGCTTTGAAGGAGAAAGGCTGGGTCTGGCTTATTCCCTGCTGCAGTTTGCCCTGAGGGAATGACATCGGGCCAAGCATTTCATTAGGTACTAAAGGGAACAATTCAAAAGGCTTTTTTCCTACTAACGCTCTTCCTTCTGGAAGGATTTATTTGCAGAGTTGGGAAGTCTTACTCGCCTTCCCACAGCGTTCCCATTAATGAATGACACATGGGCCCAACGCTCCGACCTAACGGGCCCGGGATTTATCAAGAGACCGCCAGGACTCCCCAAAGCCTCCGGTGGCTGGTTTTAAGAGGCGAAGAATTTGGCGGAGCACCGGCAGCGGCGTGCCTGGCTGCGCTCTTGGCAGACCAGCGAGGGGAAAATCCTTCCTTAATTTAGCATAGGTGAGGGGAGGTTAAAAGGGCTGTCAGCAGATACCCAGCTACTCCGCAGGCTATTTTGCAATCAAGAGGCTCCGGGGCAGAACAGACCAGACGATGCACTGAGGAATGCGGGCAAAAAAAACAAAAAAAGAAGGGGAAACAGCTTTTTTTGGGTTGGGTTTGGGTTTTTCTTTTTTTTTTTGACTCTGAAGAATGGGCAGCGAGATGACACTTTTACTGCTGCGGTATCACAGACTCTAGGGATTCATGAAATTCCCTTCCTGCAGGAGGGGAAGGCAACGGGCCTTTGCCCCGAAACTCCCTGGGGAGCAGATATCTGTCTGGCCTGAGCCTGCGTTAACCACTCCTGGTCTTTGTGACGGGTCAGCACAGAGCAAGGGGCGGCCCGCGGGGAGCAGCCTGCACAGCTCACCACTTGGCTGCTCCCGGCTCCTGCTCCTGGCTCCCGCTCCCAGCTCCGGTCCCGGCAGAGAAGGAAAAGCAGTGACCTACGCCAACGATGGCGACGGGTGGTGGGGGGTGCTCAGAGGAGAGCACAGCGGAGGGGCCTGGCTGCAATCCCTCAGGGAATACCTCCCAGCCAGCGCACTTCTCCTCCTCCGCACCACGGACAAGCACATGAGGCTCAAACAAGCCCCCCGAGGCTGACGTGGTGACCGGCTCCCTCCGGAGCATGACCCCCACACAGCTGGCTGGTGACAGCGCGGCTGTTTCCCCTCTACACTGTCCTCCATTGACGCTCCTGAGGTGTCTCGCTGGTGGCAGAGGGACTGCACGGACCCCAGCAGTGGCTTTCGCAGCCCTCAATCACTCCACCCCCATTCATGCCACAAATCTGGCGAGCCCGGCCAATTCCCCGGAGAGCGAGCGAGGGGCAGCTCACCCGGCACATGAAATCCAGCAGCGTGGCAGTGATGGCAGGATGAGGCTTCATGGAGTGATGCATCACCAGAATGGCAGGCTCTGGAAGGAGAGAGCAGGGAGCCCTGTGCTGAGAAGCCCCCAACATGCCCATACCCTCTGTGCGCCCCCCTCAGACCCAGCCATCCGCCCCCCGGGGCGCAGAGGGAACCCCCTTTTTTTGGCTTGTAAACACCCTTCCCCTCACCCAGCTCCTAAATAACACTCGGGCTTCAAACAATGGGCAGAACCAACTTCCCCGCAGGCAGGAGCGATGCCCCCGGCTGTCTCAGCCCTCGCTCGTGTGCGCTGAGCCCCGGGACAGCCCCGCGGTCGGTCAGGCAGCCTCCCACGGGGAGGGACGTTTTGGGGGCAGCCGCTGACCTCAAGGAAGATGCTGGCTGCTACCGCGGACACGGAAACCACAATTAAAAGTGGCTCCATCAAAGCGGCTCTCCTGCAAGCCAGCAAATCCCAGGAGTTCAGGGCAGGGGAGGGAACTGACACCCTTTGGAGACAAACTGTCGGGCTTTCCCCACCAGATCCCCCTAATTCTACCAGATCCCCCTAATTCTACCAGCTCTGGAAGGCATTAA
The DNA here is from genome assembly GCA_013398295.1 of Chionis minor. NCBI lineage: Eukaryota > Metazoa > Chordata > Aves > Charadriiformes > Chionidae > Chionis > Chionis minor. Next base: position 22,651 of record VZSF01006927.1, on the reverse strand, counting down.
CCCCTTCTCCGACCCTTGCCAGAGGGAGCCTCCCCGTGGCCTACCGATATTCATGATGCTGTCCTTCTCGGGGTTGAAGAAGAGCCAGTCGTAGAACAGGGCCAGTTTGGCATTTGAAGCAGCAACGTTGGACTAGAGGAGAAAAAAAAAAAAACAACAAACCCAAAACAAAATAAAACAAAACCCCACAACAAATTGGCTGGCGAACACAGCGCTGAGCCCCCCATCGCCTCTGCGCGCCCCACGCGCCGGGCTCCGCTGCAGTCAATCCAGGGGAGCGACGACGCTCTTCCCATCGGCGGGATAGGGCAGAGCTGGCCAAACCTGCTGCCGCCGCACACCAGCGGGTTTTGAGAGAGGGTGGGAGATCCCGGAGCAAACCCGCCTGGCTTTGGGAGCGGATGCAGCCAGGGCAGCACGCAGAGGGGCAGAGACCCCTCTCGCGCACCCCTCGGCGTTATGTTACGGGTTAATGGGCTTGGCAGCTTCTGCGCTGTTTGACAAGCGCTGCGGGTCGCCGTCCTGGGTGGGACAAGGGACGACGGGCCAGGGGGAGAGAGTGGAAGCCAACGAGGCTGTAACGAGGCGTCTCGTTGCACGCACTCTCGCACCCCACCGGGACAGGGGAGCCCCCACGCCTTGTGGCTGCGCCAACAAACATAAATCAGACACAAAGGGCTTGACAAGCCGGACGTGAGAAGGTGAGGTTTACGCAGGGAACGCAGATCCCAAAGGATCCAACGTGCAGCAGAGCCAGGACTAAATTCCAGAGCACAGAATGATGTCCCCACCGCCGCTCCGCAACTCTCTCCTTCAGCCCAGCCAGCAAATACCTAATCCCAACCCCTCCGGCAGCTCCCAGCATCAGCAGGTGACCCCCTTTCCCTGCACGGGAAGGGATGCCGGGCGATTCCGTGACTCGCTTTCGGCTCTGGCCCTCGCCACTCACCGTGCAGGTGGTGAGCAGCCACCCGATGATGGCCCAGCGCGGCAGGATGTCGGAGCTGAGCACCTCGTTGGAGGGATGGACCACGCCACAGATGTAGCGTATGAGGTCGCAGCGCAGGGACTGGCTGTCCGGGGTGGACAGGTACTGCCGCTGAAACCAGTCCTGGTACCGCTTCTGCTGGCCGAACCGGACCTGAAAAAAGGGAAAGACGCAGGTTTTGCTCAAGGCTCGGGGAAAAAGCTGCCTAGAGCCACATTCTGCCATCCTCTACGCTGCCTCTTCCGGCGATCCCCGCTTCACCCCCTGCTCCCCGTCCTCCCCGTTGCTGACACTGATAAGTCAACCCCGGCGCTGTCGCGGCGCAGCTCCCGGCCCCTTCTTGACCACGGCTGCCGTTGGGGGAGCTCCGACAACCCACCGCATCGCCGCCGTTCCGAGAAAGCGCTCGCCTTGGCCAGCGGCCAGCCAGGAGCAGCGCTTCCCTGCGGAGCTGTTTCGTGCCTTTTAATAAACACCCAGGATGGCTCAGGCCCACCTACACCAGCCTCTCCTCCTCCTGTCACCGTTAAGACGCCGGCAGCAACAAATACTCGCACCAGTCAAGCTCTGCCCGTTGCTCAGACTGGTGCTCCGCCCTGCCTCCCAGTGCCAGCATGGGAACGGGACCGGTGCGCCGCGGATGTGTGCCCTCCTCCCCAGCACTGGCACAGGACCTCCAGCGAGCGCGAGGGAATTACCCGTGAGGTCATGAAGAGCAGCTTGGTTTCCATGTCGGGAGTGAGGCGACACGCCAGGAATTTGCGAGAAGTCCTCGACTGGAGGAGCTGCAGGACACCTGGGGAGAGACGGGAGAGGTCGGTCTGCGCCCGCATGGCCCCACGGATGGCACGGCACAAACCCGGGATCTGGGCAGGATCTACCAACGTCCGCAGCGAGCTGCGTTGGGAGCACTAGGCTCTGTTTCCCCAAGGCTACAGGCAGTGGAAAGAGATCAAGACCTTGGCTGGAAAAGGTCTCCTAAAACATCTCCCATCTGGAGCAAGCTTTTGTCAGCGAGCATTAATGAGGATGCCGGGAAAGAGAGCCTGGAGAAGGGGAGTGAGGACACACAACAGGGCAGGGACAAGGTCTGGAGGAGAAATGAGAAGGTCCAGACACCAAATCCCAAGCCGTAACCCACAGGGCACATTCCCCACCTCCCACCCCTTTGTGAGGGAGCACAAAGATGATCTTGGACTCTTCCCCGCTCCAGTGAAACCGCTTGTCCCACCACCAGCTGATGGCTTTGGACAGACCACTTGGCCCAGGCACCGAAAAGCAGGGCTGGCATAAAGATCCTGGGATGTGCCGGCACTGAGCCCGATCCCTCCCTGGGAGTAAAGGTGCTCTGAACTACAACAAAGATCAGACGTAACTTGTGTGCGTGGAGGACGGAGAACGGGAAGGCGAAGGGGAGGCTGCAAAAGCCGCTCTTGTTCCCAGACAGCTGCAAAGAGGAGGAATTTATGACCCGAGCGCAGCGGCTTTGCTGCCGCTCCACAAGACCTGAAGGATTTACAGGGCAGGCAGCTCTGACGCAGACCTGCAGGCGCCGGGGACGCCGCGCACACGAGGTGCGCTTCGCTCGCTCGCCCGTCGGAAATCATCTTTCTGCCGGCGCAGCCGGAGGGTCACACCTGGCGAACGGCTGGAACAGGGAAGCTTCAAAGCAGCAAGAACAGACGCCAGCTCCTGCGGAGCTCAGCGAAAGGGTGGAGCGAGCTGCGCATCGGGGGGAAGAGCGCCCCAAAAGCACTTTGTTTGTCAAGAGCTCCCAGCTGCTCCGAGGGAGGGACGGGTCCTGCGCCCGGAGCCACCTCCTGCTGCGGTTTTCCCTCGTGCTTGGTGCTGCTGAGCTCCGGTCCCAGTCGCGGAAGCTCGGCAAGGCCGGCTGGGATGGGAGGTTACGGAGCAATACGAACCCGAGAGGACAAGGACCGGCTAAAGACAACAGCCACCTCGCAGAGCTGTTATTACAGGCTGCCAACAGCGGCCAAGAGGGCAAAAAAATTGTCTTATGACCAACTGCAGGGGAGATTATTTTGGGGAGGGAACCTTTCAGGCTCCACACGAGCAAGGATGAGTGAAGGCACCCCCAGAGCAGCTTATCACAGAATGGTTTGGGTGGGAAGGGACCATTAAAGGCCACCAAGTGCAACCCCCTGCCCTGGACAGGGACATCTTCAACTAGACCAGGTCGCTCCAAGCCCCGTCCAACCTGGCCTTGAACCCCCAGGGATGGGGCAGCCACAGCTGCTCTGGGCAGCCCCTTCCAGTGCCTCACCACCCTCATGGTGAAAAATTTCTTCCGGAGATCTCCCATCCAGGCCCCCAGAGCCAACTGTGGGGTCCTCTGGGGGACAGGGAGGAGCGACAAACCTGTCAGAGGAGAACGAGTCGGGAGCACTGACATTAGCTGCAATTTAGGCATCGTTTTGATGGGTTGTCTGGCTAAAACTGGCAGCAAACCAGGAATAACCCCGACCAGCTGCCCCTACGGGGGTGGGAGGCAAGCGAAGCTAGAGGGACGGTTGTTAGGTGCCCCAGGATGGCTCCAAGCGTGGACGTGAAAGCTGGGAAGATCCAGACAGAGCTAAGAAATGCTTCTAGGGAATGTTTGGCTGCAGGAAGAGGCAGGGACGAGCCCTGGAAATGTGGAATGTGAGTCTTCCTTGGGTGTAGGGCTGAGAGTCCTCTGCGAGCCCCGCGGGCTCTGATAACCCAGGGAGAGGAACTGGCTTCCTGCAGCCCTTCAGCTGGCGAGTCTCAGCGGAGACCAGCAGTGACAGGAGACAGGTTCTGGAGATGGAGAAGCAGCCAGAGATCACGGAGCTTAAGGAGCATTTAATCAAATGACGGGCAGCGAGTTTCCCTGAGCACAATCTGTGATCTTTAAAGTGACGTTAACGCGGCCCCTGAGAGGAGAACAGGCACTGGGGGCGGGGGGGGAGAACACTTTACAGCCCCATTTCCAAAGACTCATTAGAATTGCTGCAGACAGATAATGACGTGACAGCCCCTAGAGAAGTGCATAATTTATACCAATAGAAATTATAAATATAACACTCTCTCCATCATGTCTATTTTGACCCAGACTGCGCAGAGAGCTCCGCGCCTGAGCGTTCGGCACACCAAGCGTGCAAAGCTACCGGGAGAAATAAAATCCCATTTAGAAAGTGTCGGTTGCTGCATCTTCTGGAATTCTCCCTTTAGAGCTTCGGAGCTTCATCGGGGCTCTTTTCTGAAGTCTGAAGGCTCTCAAGTCTGAAGGACTCGGAGACTTTCTATCTTTGGGCTCCACCTTCATGTCAGCTTAATTAAAAAAAATAAAAAAAAGCAACTACAATTATGGAAGCGTTAAGTCCTGGACAAGTAATACAATTTAACGACCCTTGTCACGGCCCAGCTGCGTGATCTGTCATTACAGCTGCCTGACGGATGTTTCTGGGGACAGTTTGAAGCCCAGACACTTACAAGGCCTCTGCAGCATTAAAGAAAAAAAAATTACAAACGCTGCCAAACGCTAGAGCTGACCATGGGAGGCTGGTCCAGGCTCTGCCCCTGTTCCTAAGCTCCCTGCAGCCGGCAGAAAGCTGCTTTTGGAGGCATCTGCCTCGTTAGTGAGGGGAGAGGCTCTGGAAGGAGCCACGTGGGTCTTGCCGCTGATGGAGACGGGATCAGAGGGCGTAATTCTGGCGCTCCGCACGCTCTCCTCGAAGCGAGCATCTGGAAGGAACCCACCCGCCCAACGTGTTGCGGTTTAGCAGGGCTGAGGTAGAGCCTGTCTGCTCCAGCAGAGCGAAAACCAGCTGCCGCGCCGGATTTTTTGCTCCAGCTCACCCTGCAACGGGCCGACAAGTCACAGCAGCCTCGCTGCAAGGGCAAGCAAAGGCAGGAGGGGGTTGCCGGTGGCTAGCAGGGCTCCGGCAGAGGGTGTCCCCTGCCTGCGGGGCAGGATGGAGCCGGCCACCCCTTCGGTCCCGGCACTGCCTACCTGTGAACTGCGCGCTGAGGACCTGCGGGTTGTGGATGATGTCCTTCCAGAGCTGCTCGAACTCGGGTATCCTTGCGACGTTCTGCAGCAGCCGCACGAGGTCCCGGCCGATCATGAAGCAATCCATGAACTGGGGAAAGGAGAGGGGAAAAAAAAATAAAAATAAAAATCTCCCTTACTGTTTACCTGCTCCTGAGCAGGGGGAAGGGAGAAAGGCAGTGGGGGGGCAGGAGGAGGGGAAGGGAGGAACAGTCAGTCCTTCAACCTTACAGATGATTCACTCTTTGCACAATATCTACACCCCTGCCCCTGGCAGCCTGCCCCTCTTTTGAAGCTAGCGGGTTTCTGAGAGGCAGGGTGACAGGCGGGAAGGTCAGCAGCTATTTAAAAATGTTCTTTCTCTTGTAAAGCAAACAATTGGCCCATAAATCTGCCGTTTTCTCTCCAGGACGGCAGCCAGTCTCTGAAACTAGGACTTGACACTTGGTCCTTCCTGGCCAGCAAGGAGGAAGGGGAGAGCGGGCAGCGCTCAGAGCAGCGGGCAGGGAGCTGCAGAGCCATCGCGTCCTGCAGGGATAGGATGCCAAACGCAAGGATTTCTGCCCACACTGAGCTTTGGTGGCTTCTCCTGCATGATATGGACCAAAGAGCGGCCTGGAGCTGCCTATCGTGTTCTCCCTAAGCCTGCGAAGACACCGGCTGTCTCCCTAAGGTGTTCTTGCAGCTGTGGTAAAGCCACAAGCACTGAGGTGCCACCGCGGCAGAAAGAGAATGGTTTCAAGCCTTGTGGGCTGAATAAAGAAAAAAAAAAAAAAAGAGACTGAAATGAGGGAGCCCCATCAAAAACAGCTGCTCTCCTGCTCCCTACAGCCTGGAGTCCGAGAGGATGGGTGGTGTAGATGGGTTCATCTACGTGGGTTCATGTAGATGTTGGAGCGGCTGAAAGAGTTGGGATTGTTCAGCCTGGAGAAGAGAAGGGTGAGGGGAGACCTTCTCACTCTCTACAGCTCCCTGAAAGGAGGTTATAGCCAGGTGGGGTCAATCTCTTCTCCCAAGGAACAAGCGACGGGACAAGAGGAAACGGCCTCAAGTTGTGCCAGGGGAGGGTTAGGTTGGAGATTAGGAAAAACTTCTTTATGGAAAGGGTTGTCAAGCATTGGAACAGGCTGCCCAGGGAGGTGGTGGAATGGCCGTCCCTGGAGGTATTTAAAAGCCGGGCAGACGTGGTGCTGAGGGTCATGGGTTAGGGGGGGGTTTGGCAGAGGTTTATGGTTGCCCTCGATGATCTTGAAGGTCTCTTCCAACCCAAGCGATTCTGTGATTCTAAAAGCCATTCCCAACTTGCACTGAGGACGAGGCGCACAGCACTGCCCCTACAGCGGACCAGCACGTCTCACGCTTCCAGCTGCACCAGGAACACGGGAATCGCCACCGCGCGCAGGCACAGGCTCCCCAGGTCTCCTCTCCCCGCCGTGCCCCTGGCTTGCTCACCCGTTCGCGGAGGAGGGAGATGCAGAAATCCACCTCCTTTTGGCGAAGCGCCTGCAGCTGCGACGTGCCGTGATGGTCCACGATGAGCCGCAGGTACGTGTACACCGCCATGGCTATCAGGAGGCTGCTCTTCAGCACCCACTCTCTGTAAAGGAAGAAATTAAAAGAAAACAGCTCGAGTCACCTCTGCGACGGAACCACAGCCAGAAATGATATAACGTGGGGGACTGGGGACAGAGGAAACCGAGGCACCGAGGGAACAGCGAGGGCAGGGACTCCAGCCTGTTGTGCCAGCTTGGAGAACGTTCATTCACGGGCCGTTCCCTGCTCCATACTGGGTGCTTGCTACACTTGGCCCTCCTCTTCCTCCCCTGGGACAGTTCCATCACAATCTACCGCCTGGGTGCTCGCACCCCAGGCTCTCCGGCAGGGCGTCAGGCGAGCTCGTGCGAAGCACAGGGTGGATTTCCAGGGCCACGGAGACGTTCCCTGCCACAACGATCGGAGCTATTTGCAACTGCCAGCAATAAAGTGCTCAGGAGCGAGCAGAGGGAGCAGCTGCCCAGCTAACAGACTTGACCACCGACGGCCACAGGACCCTCTTTACTGGTCCCTACAGCCAGAACAGCACCGAGCAAGAGACAGAGCACTAGGACGTGCTACAAAGGACCTTCCTCGTACGATCAGGCCCCAAATACTCTCACACACCCCTGTGCGGAGGTGTTTTCCTGCTCCCCTGCCAGGGCCAAGCGGATAAATCCAGCAAAATCCATGGCAACCTGAGCAGCAGCTCCCACAGGCACTGAATGGCAAGAACTGGGGAAAACCAGACGTGCTCCAGAGCAAATACTTGGGAGGTTTGCGAGAGCGGCGCAGAGGGGGTCTGTGGTGGGAGACACTGCAGCCCCATCGCGGGCACGGCAGGAATCTGTCCGACCTCGGGGAACGACAGGGGCAAGCAGCGCTCCAGCCGGCGCAGGGCTCTGCGCCCAGGGCCGCCTTTCTGGAAGCGGATTTATTTCCCGGCCAACCGGCTTCGCGTCCTAAAGGCGGGCGGGTGGGCGCTCCAGCTCTGCTCCCCTGGCAGCGGCGGAGCCCACCGGCAAAGCGATTCCATCGGCGGCTCCGCCGCCGTCTCCTGCCTGTGTGCCGCCCTGCCCGCTCCGTGCGGCAGCGCCCTGTCTGCTGGGCGTGCCGCGTTCTCAGCCTCCCTTATCTAAGCGCAACAATAAATATTCTCGGCCCATAAAAAGGACCTCGTCAGCTTGGTTATTTGTGCTGGATGCCAAGAACGGGCCAAGCCGACGCGGTGCCTCCAGCGTGATTGATCAACCCACAGCATCCCCCCCTGGTTCAGCCAGCTGTAAATCCCCAATCCCGGGGAAGCGCCACCGCTGCGCGCGGCAGCTGTAACGCCACGGCCACCCGAAGGGACACCGGCCCCGCGGCAAATGAATCAGCTGCCCTAAATCATCGCGCGGAGGGGGGAGGCCGGGAAGATGTGACAAGTGTTTGCTTTCCCCGGCTCTTCTCCCCGCATCTAGCTGGATGCCGGGAGCAGGTTAATTAGCCGGCTGAGTGGAGGTTACGTTAGGGAGGACGCGGGAGTAATTAAGGCTGGGATCCCAGGGGGGGCTGTGGAAGGTCAGCATCTCCCCCCCTTTTCCCAGTGAGGGCTGTGCAGAAAATAAAAGCGCTGCCAAAGGAGGGCAGAAGCCACCCGGAGCCAGGGGATTCATCGATCCGACAGGCAGAGAAAATGCAAACGCCGCGCGGAAGCATCGCCCTCGCGCCGCCGTTAGCAGTGAGCAGCGAAATTAACACCCGGCCTTCGAGACGTAGAGGACTCGCCTCCTCGCCCGGGCGGGCAGTGCTTGAGAAGCAGCTTTGCCGGAGCTGTTTTTAATTAAACCAAGCACTCAACAACTCCGAACGCGGCATCGGATCGGCACACGTGTAGCTTTAATTAAAGCTCTGGCTTTCCCTTAATCAAAGCTCATAAATCCCAGCGAAGAGCCGCAGGTTCTCCCCTCGGGCTCGCTTCTAAATCCTCAGCTCTCCTCGTGCTCAGGCAGTTTCTGTGCCGCTGCAGAAGGTACCGGCGATGCCGCAGCAATACCTTCAGCAGGGGCCGAGCCTCGTCCTCTGACATCTCGTCCTCTGACAACCTCCTCTCCTCAAGCGACAGAGTTCAGCTGTTACCCAGCGCACGGAGCTTTCTCCCGCAGACCCGCGGCCAGATGTGGCTTTGGATCACCGCTGAGAAGCTGCTATTTCTCCCCCAGTCCAGCTGTTTGCAGTTATTTGTTTGCGAGACAAGAGCTGTCGTGCTCTGGCAAGCCGAGGAGCGCTTCCGAGATGCTCCAAGACACGGGGCGGCAGCGGCGAGTAGCACAAGCGCCCGGGAAAGAGGACGTGAAGAGCTACTAAGGGCTTAAATAGAGTTGGGAACAGAAGACTTGAGCTTAGCACAAAGGCAGCCGAGGCAACACCGCGAAGAAGCGAAGGTCAAGCCAAGCCCAGAAGATCTCAGGGGGTCTCTCCTTCTGGCGCACGGCGGGGCACTAGATGGCACTCGCAGCAGCCCACACCCGCGCAGCTATTCCCGGAATTTAAAAAAATAAAAAAAATAAATAATAATAATAATAATAAAAAAAATCACTAGGACTGTCAGCTGCGGCCAAATAAATGCTTTAACAACTTGGTTGTTAGCAGCTTGGTTGTTAACTGCAGTAATAAGCGATTTTAGGAGAATCGCTGCCATTATAGACAGCGCAGGGAAAAGCTATAGGCTATTTAAAAATAATGACTCTGCCCAGCCAAAAGCCGCAGTTCGGAATTCTGCTTATCATCAATTAGCGGCTGCTTTGCCAACAAAGGACAATGCCGAGCCCATAGGACAATACTTCCCAGATGGCCTGTCCGCCACAAATTAAAGTCGCTGGCCCTGATGAAGCAGGAGCTGTTTAAACACAGGAAGCTTTTTGGAATTAACTCTGTCCTACTCCTCCAAAAAGGAACACCTCCCCCGCAGCTCGGGAAACTCAGGGAGAAAATATTCCCGGGATGCTGCTCCCCAGCCACGCGCGCTCCTCAGCCACGCGAAGAGCGGGTCACCGAGGGTGGGCTGAGCACCTCCCGGGCGCTGCGCCTTCCGGAATAGCCGTGTCCTCGCCCGCGGCTCGGGGACAAGCATCACCCTGGGCAGCCCGTCTTACTCGACGCGACGCACAGCGCTTTTCCGAACCCCGCGGAAGAGGTTTGCTAATGGAGGGGCTTCAGGACGCCCTCCCACGCACCGCCTGCAGCACGAGGGCTCTGAGAGCTAGAAATTCCGACCGCGGCTTGAAAACGCGCTCGGTAAGGGGACGCGGAGGGCTGCGGCACAGGAAACCTCATTGCCACGCTCCCACACGCAGGCAAACGCACGCCGCCCCGAAATCCGCCTCTCCCGAAGCGAGCGGGACAACCGCCCTCTCGGCAGGCAGACGAGGAGCGCTCTTCCTCGCTTCCCGCCCGGCTGCTGCTCTCTTCCGACCGTGCCAGCCTTCGCCAGAGCTTCCCGAGCAGCCGTTACCTTTGCTCGGTCAGTATCTCCAGGACGTTCTCGGCCAGCCAGATGTTCTTCGCCGTCACATCCCCGCCTGAAAGCGAAGAGCAAGAGGGAAGGGAAAAGCCAGTCAGGTGAACCCGTGTGGTTCTGTTGTCAGACTCAACCGAGCCACTGACGCTTCGATCCCTCTATTCCCAGTAAGGAAATGCCAATTAAAGAGGTTTGCTCCGTGTCTGGAGAGCGCACTCCTGCCTGGTGCCACGTGCTCGGCTGTTCCTAGACATAGCACATTTCTAGGTGCAAATGCCTGCCTGTCAGGGGATCAAGGGGGTCTTTGCTACAACAGTATTCTTCCAAAAGAACTGCGATCATATGGAGTAAATAATTATCTTTCTGGAAAGCAAAGGAGAAGCCAGAAAGGGATGAGATTCAGTAGCTGCAAACGAGAAAACACTTGCAGCTGGTGAGCCCACAAAGGGGAAAGAGCATCGGCAAAGAATGCCCAAACTCTCAGCTGAAGGCCAGGTGTCAGAGCGGCGTCTCACGCCCTCGGTGCGGCTCTTCGGCACGAAGCCGGAGCCTTTGGCTGACGTCGCGGGGAGCAGAGCGGGACTCCTGCTCGCAGGGGCACAGAAAATGCCTAAAGCAGGCAAGCCAAAACAATGGGATCATAACAATTAAGGCATCGTAAAGGCGGTGAGAAGTGAGACAGCGGCATCCTTCCAGAACAGAAGGGGCCCAGAATGGGGAGGTGCAACTGAGGGGAAACAAGGGATGCCTTCAACAGTGGTTTTTTAAAATGTTCTCTGTTTACACTGTGACAACGGGGCCAGGGCAGCTTGGCTCGCACTCAGGATTCTGTCCCCTCCCTCCCAGTTCTTCCTCTCCTGAAGAGCAGAAACGGCAATTTCCAACCCAGGCTGCCCAGCCCAGTGTCACAGGCGCATACGATAAAAACACAATGTCAGGTTTTACAGGGGGGACGGGGACACACGACATTAATTCCTCCTTCGGTGGACGTCAGTGGCCGGCACCAGCGCCGAGCGGAGAACACGGAAGAGGCACCGTTCCTGTGAATCCGGAAAGGCGTGTGCGTGCGCGCAGGGTTGTGGGGTGCTCACACCGAGGGCTGGGGGGAACACACGACAGGCTACCACACGGCCAGGGTGCCAACTCCCTGGAGGAGCTACTGACTTTACGCGGGGTGGAGCAGCCTCCCGCGTCTCTGGTGAGTTACAGAGGAGCCGCGCGCACGGCTCCTGCCATCCCAGAGGTCACAGCAGGGACTAAGGACGATCCTGGCGCTCTTGCGCAGCGCTACGGGGCGAAAGCTGGCAGCAACAGGAACCAATACACTTCCTGGCTGCTCCAGTGTTTGCCAGAAGCCTCCTGGCTCTCTCTGTGATTCACCCCTTGCAGAGGCTGTTGGGAACAACCGACTCTTGAAAGCTTATCCTCTGCTTCATCCTCCCTGGAGAGATTTCTTCACCAGACAGGTCAGGACAGGCTTGGTGCCTGCCCGTGAGCCCTGCTCCTGCCTGTCAGCTGGGTGCAGAGACGCTCGGGAAGTCTGTCCGGACCCGGCCGCACGGCAGCACAGTCTGACGCCGCGCCACGAGCCAGCCCTGCCGCGCCACCGGCAGTGTCCAGGCTACTGGCACGAGCAAGGGGGGATGGAAACAGTGGCTGCTTCACCGCCGCGGCGCAACTCACCTGCGATCTGCTTCATGAAGGTCATGCAGACGCCATCCGCGCCGAGCACCCCGCTCTTCACCAGCTCCCGCAGCAGCCACACCAGCTGGGCAGAGGGAGAGATCAGCGCGGCTTCGGCCACAGCCTCCCCCCGCGCGACGCCTCTCCCCAGCACCGCGGCTGCCTCGCCCGGCAAACGCCGCCACGTCTCCCTTCCAAAGGCGGGTCCTTAACACGGAGCGAAGGAGCTCCACCATTCCCAGCCGCCCCCCTCAAGCCCTCCACGCTCAAAATCCCTCCGCCTGGTTGGCGTGACAGGAGAACTTCTGTGGAGAAGACCTTCTCCTCACCTGGGTCCGGCAGGTGTCCTGCAGCTTCAAGTACTTCTCCATGAGAATATGGTTGATTTTGTTAAGAACGATGTTCATGCCATCTCGGCTCACCAGTGCCAAGTCCCGGTAGCACTGCAGCAGAGAAGAAGAGCGGGAGAGACGGTTACAAGATGAAGGACCACAGTGGAAAATGTACAATGGTTTTATCAAACCCAGCCAGGTAACGACAAACAAACAAATCCCAGGGAAAGAACATCAGGCAGACTCCCATGGGGTGACCTGAATCGGTGTCCCAGGGAGAGCCATTCGTCCTCTGGGGTGTCATAAACCGACTGCTGGATTCACTGGATTTAGTGCCAGGAGCCAAAGGCTTCTCACTCCAGGACAGACACTGTCAGGTGTCCCTGTCCCCTCATCCCAGCCTTCCCTGCACCCTGCCACAGCTCTGGAGAGACCAACACTAGAGAGAAAAGACAGACAACGGTCCTTCAGGAAGGATCAGGTAATACACAATCACATCCAGATGGCTTAAGCCCCCCGCCGTTCCAATCTCCCGGGCACCACTGACAACTGGAACCGCTCCGAAGATGCCCGCAGGACTCGGGGTCACTACGATGTGACGCTGGTTTGACACGGCTGCACGGAAGCTCCATGGAGATGCCGGAGCAGAGGCAGATTGTCCCCACGCCACCCGCTCCTGCTCGCAACGAGACTTCTGAGGTCAGACAGAGCTGAATTTGGAGACAGTCTGGCTCAAAACCATGCTACCATGTTGGCTTGTTTTCGGGTTAGAAATCCAGACATCCTGCCCATGATCCAAACCGGCAGATTTGGTGGGGCTGTGCTATGGGATCACGGGGAAAGGAAGGACTTTCTCCACTCTTGTCTGCCACCAGCAGCCAGACAAAAAAGCTGGCCAGAGAGCAAAGGTGCTTGCTCTCCCTTCCCCCCTGGTCAGGACAGCAGGGGGTGGAGGGCGATTAGGAAGTAATTTGCTAAGTGGTTCTGCATGAATGTTAATTTGTGCCAGTAAATGTCATGATATTCCAGAGAGCAGGGGTCTGGTCTCTGCATCCTCCTTTAGAGAGTTAATGAGGCCTCAAAAGATCTCTTTGATTAGACTCCCTGTGCTCAGGCTCTCTCCCTCCCTTTTTCATATAGCGCTGTGTAAAAATAATTAAATATATAAATAAATAAAATCCCAAATAGTAATAATAATTAAAAAAAAATTTAGAATCCAAGAGGTGTAGACTCTCTGGGGCCTTTAACTGCTTTTGAAATGCTAAGTGAATACCCACAAAGCAAAGCCAGACTGGAAGTCTCCGCTCAGACGACTACCTGGCCAGGAATGCACAACATCTCCCTGCGCTGCATCAGCTTTGAAAGAGAAACACATACATCACTCCGACTGGAAAAGGCCCGGGATAGAGCTGGGCCAGCACACAGCCAGCCAGGGCGCAGGTGGGATGCCAGTTCCCCTGCGGTCTGCCCAAATTCAGATAAAGCTTTTACTTTATCTGGAAAACGCCGGGTGTTGCCAGGTCCCTGCCCTCCCTGGATCCTACCTCCTCGGCTGGACGACAGGATTCCGACCACCTATTGCCCCTGGCACTTCCCCCTCACAGGCAGGTGCGTTTCTGCACCCTTAGGAGCAGCGATGAGATGAATATTTTTCATTTTAGTAGCTTTTCCCGGTGGCCGGTAGCTTCCGTGTTCAAAGAACTCATGCTTTTCTGGGTGAAACATCTAGGCTTTGGTTTTCTGCCGGACGTGTGCGAGGTGCAGTGTCCACAACCGCATTTAAAGCCACCAAGAGGTCCTGTGACACGGCCCCGAGAGCGTGGAAAAGTTCCTGCTCGGCTGGGCTGATCCTGGCAGCGTCCTCAGGAGAAGGGCTGGAACAAACAGCTAGAAGAGACACCCAGGGATTTACTTCTGGTTCGGCATTTAGGGGCCGGGAGGAAGGACGCCATAATCCTATTACCTAGGGAAGTTTGGCAGCTCTTCACCTCGCTCACTGCGTGCTTCTTCAAATCCCATAAGCAAACACTGCAGAAAACCAGAACTCAAACCGCACCTACGACGCTGCTGATCCTTGGCCCAAGGTGCAACTGGTAAAATGGGATTTGTTCTCCTCTGGCCAAGGTCATGGCATACGGCACGTCACAAACCGGTCGCTTAAGACGGGTCAAACTGGACCCCTGCCCGACAGCTTCCGGCACAGTAATCCAAAGGAAGGTGCTCGGAGAAAATCTTGAGGGCTCCAGCAGCTTGGGGGTGGGGAGAGAACCTGAATTTCTTGATGATTGCCAAGGCTGCAAACAATCCATCCTCTCCTCCCGGCTCTTGGCAGATTGGAGCCGCCACTCGTGCAGGCCGTTTAATTAACAGGAAGGAACAAATGATAAATGTCCGCTTTAAATGAGGGGAGAAGAAAAATAAAAGACAGCAGCCACCGAGTGGAGGAGAGAGGCTCCCTCCCACCCAGCGCCAGGGCAGAAGAGGCACAGGGTGGACAGACGCCGGAGGAGATGCGAGGGAAGCGCTGCGCTCATCCGCGGAGAGGGCTCCGTGCACTCTGATCCCGGAGCGGAGTGTTAATTAAAGCGCGAGGTGCCAGGCGGAGGAGGGAGACCCGACGGCTGGGTTGCTGTCACTTTGATATTTGAAGGCGGTCAAGTGTCCCCTCCTCACAGCTGGACAAGTTTAGCGCAGCTGATCTCTCCTGGCTGGAGTGTCAGGGCCACAAAGGGGACAGCAAAGGGAGGGGGCAGTCCAAGCCACCTCCCAAAAAGGACGGGAGACGTGCTTTAAACAGCAGCTCCAGGGGAAAAGAGGGGGTACTGCCACCGCCCCTCCATCCAGCAGCAGATGCAGATGGGGGACAGCGAGGCTGTGGCACAAAACGAGCTGGATCCGCACGCCAGGGACGGGCATCCACCAAAAAAATACAAGCTGACCAAGCAGATGGTGTGAGATGCTTCCGCTTGCGTGCCGGGACCGGAGCTTGCTCGGCTTTTAGGGCAACAAGCGCTAAAATACCCTTGAACGCAAACACGGCCAGCTACAATACCCCTTTTTTTGGGGGATGGACACACACACACGACACAACAGGTCCCAGGAGGATGGTGAATCCTCACGGGGGTACGCCTGATTCAGTATCACTTCCACACCGGCCTCGCTGGGTTCAACGCTCACGGGCTGAGCGTCCTGGACCTGCGGGGTGGAGGATGACGAGAGCTCTGCCCTCCCTGTGACGATTTCAGAGCTGATTTCAGAGCTCTCTCTCGAGTCTCGCAAGATGCCTTATCAGTCAGGCAAACATTAACCCCTCTTCACAGGCAGGGAGCAAAGGCAAGGAGTAATTTCCCCCCTCCCCAAAGCCTGGTAGAAAATCACTGACTGGCTTCCTGTCCTTGCCGTCTGGATGCAGGGCAGGTGGCAGCAAGAGATGACATCAGAGCCCAGCAGACTGGCAGATCCAATTACCCCCTAAGAAAAGTAACGCGCTCCGAAGAGCAGATCTGACAAGAGCAGGAGGACCAGCCACCTCCAATTAACGTGGCCACGAGCAGCAAAGCATGTCCCCAACCTGCCATCTCGGAGAGACGGCGGCGGCGCCTGCCAGCAGCTCGGTCGCAAGGGAGCCGGACCGCTCACCCCCTGGCTCCTCCGTGCCAGCGGAGATCGCTTATCCCGGCCCCTCGCGGCGGGATGGCACTGCAGATGGAAAGCTGGAGCATGCCGACCTCGCTCAACCTTTGCTTCCAGCGTACGGAAGCTCCTGGCCCACGAGCCTTACGCTCCATTATCCATGTCTGGATACTCCCCAGCACAGCCCGCTTGCGGTCCGCCACGTCCTAGAGGGGAGAAGAGCATTTTATTCCATGTGACAGAGGTTCAGCCTTTGGAAAACCATCCTGCAGAGCGCTGCTAGTCAGCGACTGGAATTACTCTTCGGCTCTCCCAGCGTCTTGGAAACAAAGGATGTGTTCAGCGGTGCTCCGAGCCTCGGCTGGATTCAGCCTTTCCAGGTTTATGGTGGAATCACGCCGGAGCCGAAGGACAGCAGGGCTGGGGACTCCGCAATCGGGGCTTGGTAAGGCCTTAAGCCAACATGGAGACAGAGGAAAGCAGCCGTCTAACCGACGGGGAATCTCGAGCGCGCCAGCACCCTAAGCGATCAGGCTTAAAGGCTCCTGGGAAAAGCATGTTTTGCTTAAAAGAGGTGATTTCTGGGGGACGGAGCTGGACCTTCATCGAAAAGGAGCGTCCCATCCAGCAATCCCAAGGCGGCTGCGAGTTCCGGGAGCTAACGCGGATCTATTGCTTTGGTGGAGAGAGCCCTGCCCTCACAGCAGCGATTAAATCAAGAGAGAATATCCACGAGTCACCTTCGGTCCAGCGCAGGATTTGCAGAGCATCCCTAAGGGCACGCGCCACTCAGCCGCGCTCCCGGCGGACTTCGAGAGCCCACTTCAACCCTGTGAAATCCTGTGCAACACCCGGTAACTCAAATGCATCCGAACAAGGACCCCCGGGTATCGCTCGCCACGCAGGGCTCTTCCAACAGCCCTTCTGTTTTGCCTCCGAACCGCTACAAATAGGTCTGGTTTCTACAACAAAACATCATTTTCAACTCCCTCCCGAGCACCCGCGGTTTGTAGCGACAGCGCCAAATCCACGGCCGAGACCTTTAGAATACAAAACGTTCATCTTCCCGTAGGTAACTACAATTTAAAGAAATAAAAAAAAAAAAATTAAAAAATATCACAGTTTGCAGCGTCGTTAAAAGGAGTTATTTAAAAATGAAATCCCGTCTGCGAAATTAATAGAAGTGGCCTGCGAAAAAGCAATTTTCTCTAGGAATTGAGTATGTTCCTCCTCTAGAGTCTAGGTGATTATTTCTGTAGGCATCTTACATCTGGCTTCCAGCACGCAAATCCCCTCTGGGCCTCCAAAGACAAGGCAGAAACTGGGAAAGGCTTTACAGTTTCTTGAAGAATCAGTACTCGCCTCCCACGGCCAAAACCAATTAATTCTAGGGCTGTGAAAGAACCCAGCCAAGCTCCCTTCCCTGGTGGCAGCATCTGCATTCCCCGGAGCAGCAGCTGCTGCAGCCCCCGTGCCACGTGGATGCAACAAAACCAGGAACGGGCCGAGCAAAGTCACTGCCCCGCTACGATAAACACCGCCCGGCGCCGCGGGTTGCAGCCAGGCGTCTTCCAACGCCTGCACGAGACCTAAAACTTCCACGGCTCCGAATCCCCGGTTGCCTGGAAAGCAAACCCCCCCCCCCCCCCCAAAAAAAAAAAATCTCTGGCAGACAAACTTTCCCCGCTCCCCGACGGGCGCAGGCGTGCCTTACCTTCTGTGCCTGAGCAGGTTCGGTCAAGACCAGGGTGAAGAGACCCAGGCAGATCTCCTCGTGCTGGGGGGTTCCTTTACATATCTGAGAGAGAAAAACGCAAGCGCCGTCGGTCAGGAGGTGAGACGGGAGCTCAGAGGAAGGTCAGGGAAGCAACAGGAAGAGGAAACCCCTCTCAAGCCCACCGAATAGCTGGTCAACGGAGAACCCAGCAGCCCGTGAGGAATTCAGAGTGGGATCACAAGGGAATACTAAAGAACATCCAGGGTGTCTCTAACAGCTCTACCCCACCGCAAAGTTAAGGCTGGTGCAAACATTTTGCTACCCAGAGCTTTCCAGTGGTTTGAGTTGGACTAATTCAGGATATCTCGTTACTGAGGGGCAACAAACTCCCAAACAAGAGCAGCAGAAGATCCCTGAGCCCCGTCCTGTGGTTGAGGACCTGGCCGGGCTCTTCTTACAGACTTTTCCACAACCTGTTCACGGTTTGGGAAAGCATTTCGCGAGCTTCAGAGCCCTGAAATCCAGCCTGGGTTGTCGACCTTTTCCCATTAAGGGAAGGCAACTCTGTACCACCGAGTCCAACAGCCCAAGGTGTTCTGGGGAGGAAAAAATACAACCAACATGTCTGAGAGCCCATTAACATGTCACAGGGCAGTTTTCCTTTTACGGTAACATCTGCAGCTTGCTGGCAAGTATTTTAAGACTATGCAGAGTTAGAAATAAATGCTCCATCCCTCAACAGAAAGGCTGAACCTGCCCTTTCCAGTGGTCTGGAGCCCGGCTGTTTGGAGGCCAGGAAAAAGCCGATCTGAGCGGCGCAGGAGTGCAAAAAGACACGAGAAATGCAAACGCCAGCAGCACACGCACACACAGGCACAGGCTCCTGCGCGGGTGCACGCGTGCGGAGGGCTCATACAGGGGCAGATTTCAGCAAGAAACTGCATTGCAGGTTGGCTTCCAAATAGGTGATTCAAGGAGGATTAAAGCCGCGCTGTTGTTTTGTCTTTTAGCCGTAACGGCTCTGGGAATCCTAGACAGGCTGAGAGCAGGCAGAGCGCAGCAGGCTCCGTCCCTCTTCGTATCTGCCTGTTCTTTGAGCCTCGCTAACAGCTCGCGCGCCCGTTCCCTCAGACAGAGCCCTGCGCGGGTACAACAGACCGCAAATTATTTCATCCAGGCAGGATTTCTCATCTCTCAAGGAGGCGACACTTACGTGAGCGTTGAGGGCATCGTTAGCTTCCCTCTCCGACAGCCCGTTGGTTAGCGAAGTCACGATGCCCACGCATCTTTCTAGTCTCTGAAACAGAGAAAAGCCAAACATCACAAACGGGGAGCAACAAATCCACTCGGGCACGTCCCCACCGGCGCAAGACGGAGCTGAGGCCGCTTTGACCCCCCCCCACCCAAACACCTGAAGAGACAGAAAAGGCGCCGGCGATGCAACAGCCGTTCTTGGCTCACGTCGAGGCTCCAAACCTCCCGCCAGCTGGAGAGGCCAACGCTTCCTCCACGTTCATTTATTCGCAGCTTTGGGTTTTAAATACGCTGCCGACGCCCCTCCAAGAGCCGAAAAGTAAACGCGTCATCGTTCAGCGACGCTAACGCCGGTGTCACTTCGACACGAGGCCGAGACGCAGACGTGCAAAGGCTGAATTTGAGGCAGGGCTGTCAATCCCAGCTCCGAGAGCGGAGCTGCACCCGGAGGTGACGAGCTGTCCCTGGCCCCCAGCGCAGGGAAGCCGGAGCCCGGCATCCGGCAGCTCCGCAGTGCGAGACCCACCGTGTCCGTGTGGGAATCCCGGGCTGCAGAGAAGCAGCCTGGAAACCTCCTGTTCTCCTCGCTTAACACCTGAGCTGAGGAGAAAGAGCAGGAGATGTTTGCATGGAAGCACCCCGAGGGATGAAGTGACGGGAGGAGCCGTGAAGTCAGGACTGGCAAGTTATAAGAGCACGGGCATGAAATTACTGGAGAAGCAACGGCAAAGGCTTCCAGGCCACTCGAGAGAATTCAGAGAGTTGCCCCCTCTCCCTGTAGGGCATGAGCAGCCCCCCCATGGAAATGGTTTCTTCAATCCGGCTGGGCACCGGTGTCAGCCCATCCCTGCCTCCGGTGCGGGGAAAGCGGAGCGGCGTGACTCCGGGCACTCCGCATCCTCTCCCCGCCTCACGGTGCCATCTCAGGGAGGGCGACAGAAAGGCCGCACGGACTCGGGGGCTCGCCACGTGCGCTCTCGCTGCAGCGGTGACACCCGAGAGCCCGCAGACAGGTGGAGAGCGGGGCTGCCGGCTGCCAGAGCAACAGCGGCGCGACCGCGGGGCTCCTTGGATGCCGGGGTCTCGCTCTCGCACGGCGACTTGCGTGGAGATACGTCGTTCTAAATTAAACTCCTCCGTAACCAGCACCGAGGGAGACGTGCCCTGCCTTCTCCGCTGGTGCCACCACTTCCACGCCAGAGCTGCGCACCCGGTTGGACCGTTTCGGCCACGGCAGCGATTCGGGGGGTCCCCGGCTGCCGGCACAACGAGGTCTCGCTTTCCTGGAGTTTCCTTGGAGCCTACAGTTAACGGAGCGGTGACCTGTTTGCACCAGGGAAAAGCAGCAAATGCAGCCTAAGACGGGCAATAAGCAGGTTACAAGAAGGCTATTTCTACAAAGTCAGTTTTTGATTAAAATGCAAACACATCGCACTGATTATGGAACTGATTAGCGACTCCTTTGCATATCAAAGGGGCTGCAGTGAAGAAGCTATTGAGGAAGAGGTCAACAGTTCTCCACTCCAAGGCAATATGAAAGAAGATGTACTGGTCAGTAATGCAGAGATAATGCCTTTGTGAAACCGGCTTTGTTCCAGGCCAAGCGATGGCATTATGAAAGAGCAATGGGGCAAAACCCATGAAAATCTCAAATCTAAAGCAGATGAATTATTTGAAAGGGAGGACAAGATCCAGCAGCTGAAAAACAGAGTTTGAAAAATCCCAGGGAGAAATAAGACAACTTGTTGGCAGATAATGCAGCCAATGAACCACCAGAAGAGCTTTGCAAGGAAGTTCAGTGTCAAATAGTGTCTTTGATCTGAGACCCGCTGGACGGACTCGCGGGGATCAGGGTTTGGTATTCCCGTCTTGGCATGAACGGGAGAGGCACCAGCTCACTCCTGCCAGGTATGGAGGTCATTTCAAAAAAGTATTTCTACCTTTGAGTAAGTTTAATAGTTCACGTTCCCATAAAAAGCTCTGCTGCCTCTACCAAAACCCACAGTAGATCGATACGCCAATTTCTTTGCGTTACCACCCGGTATGAGACGTATTTTTACGTGCTCCGGTCCTTCCAATCACATCTTTCTCCCCAAAACAGATGTGTTCAACTTACTGCCACCAGCAGCTCTGACCACTGCCAGAGGGAAAGACTGGAGGAGGATTTTCCCTAAACGTGGCAGCCTGTTTACTGCGAAAACTTGACGCGCAACGCTCGCGCACGGTTTTTCCTGCGTACGCCCCGTTTCCTGTTTGTTGCATCTTTTAACACAAGAAACGTGAAACTTGTGACAGTAAATCCATCAGCGCTCAGGAGGATAATTAATACCTGAACCTGTTTCTCCCAACTGACTGCGCTTTTAGTCCAAAGCTTTCCAGTGGTCTGAGAGAGGCACGGGAGGAAGGTTTGCCCAATAAAAATGGCTCTGGGAAGTCTTCTCCTAGTACTTGTATTTGCTCAGATGCATCACCTTCACCCAACATGAGCTCCACCACGCTCACCCACCCACGGCAGCTCCTCCCCAGACCCGACGCTCCCAGGGAACGCTCCGGTGAGAGCGACCTGGACCCTGGGAGACCGATTTTGGTATCCCAGAGCCCATTTTCAAGCCCAAACGAAACACCCGGCCATGCCGGGCTCGAAGAATTGCACGGGTCCGAAGCTGGGAACGTTCTGTCCAGACCTGGACAGGACCCAAAACACACACGGGGACCGATGATTGCTTTGAAGAAATATAAATACACTCCAAATGGCAAAGGACAGCTTCCAGACCTTGAGACCTAGTTATTCCAGTTACCACCCTGTTTTTCTCCTGCAATTGAAATCCAACGTGATATTATTTTTGGGGTTTTTTTCTGTCTGCAGCACTCACGAGCCCCAAATACACTCGTTTCCATCACACAATAAATAACCAGTCTCTCCCACAAGTCTAGCAGCTCCTGAGAGCGTCGCCGCCCCCGTGGCGCCAGGGAAGCCGGCCCTACCCCAGCTTCAGGAAGATCCCTGAATACCTGCCGACGTGATCCCGGGAGCCAGGTGTAAAGCAGCGTTACAGAAGGGCCTGAGCACCGCGTCCGCCTGGCCCAGGGCCCTGCGCTACCGGCTCTTCCACAGCTCCTCTGCACCGGCGGCGGATCCCGGTTATCCTGGGGAGACCCCAAGCTTTCCCCACCTGTAAAAGAACCAGCTCTCTTTTCCCAGCGCAGGAAGACGAGCTCGATGGGAAGCGGGACAGCGCGGTGTAACTTGGGGCCAGATCCCAAAGTTTCCCAGACGGTGGAAAAATGAGTCTCATGGGTGCTCGGGCACCAGCCAAACTCCAGAATCCCGCTCCGCAACCCGTGGCCGCCCTGCCCAAGCGTGGCTGGGAGACCCTGGCTGGGGTGGGGGGTGGGTTTTGCTCAGAGCGAGCCCCCTCCCTGCCCAGGGACGGGCAAGGGGAGCAGCGTGGGCCACCCCAAGTCTGTAGCCCACCCCCTGGAGCCCCCCCTGCCCCGAGCACCTACCTCCTCCAACTCATCCTTGGCA
>VZSF01006922.1:143759-181167 GCA_013398295.1 Chionis minor | reverse complement strand
GTCAAAAGGGTTGTCTTCTTCCTTGTCTCCCTCCTCCCCACTCCCTGCGGCAGCAGCAGCAGCATCCACGATGGGGTGTGGAGGAGGCAGAGATGCTTTGGAACAGGTCAATGACTTGGAGGCGCCCTCATCGCCCTGAGCCTCCTTAGAATCAGCATGTTTTTTTAAAGTTTCAAGCATAGTNTCTGCGGACCCCATGCCACACTTGGTGTGGATCAGGGGGATATAAATTCGGTTCTTCCTCTGGGTCAATAGGCCCTGGGTCAAAAGGGTTGTCTTCTTCCTTGTCTCCCTCCTCCCCACTCCCTGCGGCAGCAGCAGCAGCATCCACGATGGGGTGTGGAGGAGGCAGAGATGCTTTGGAACAGGTCAATGACTTGGAGGCGCCCTCATCGCCCTGAGTCTCCTTAGTATCAGCATGTTTTTTTAAAGTTTCAAACATTGTCCTCCAGGGAGTCAAAAGACCGGCCGCCACAGGATCAGATCATGTAGCTGCATCCCACAACTTAAACCCGGCCTCATTCCATTTTTCGGGGGTATAAATATTAGTTGAGTACACCCCAGGTGTTGCTGTAGCCACCCACTTCAGAAGGTGTTTAAAGTCATTGTTATTTATCTTAATGTGATGCTTCTTAATATTAATTCCATCATTTTACACACAGTCTTTTCCCCAGCAGGCATATTTGTCCCCATAGTTCCCCATTGCTCACCTCTCTCCTGCACGGATGATTAGTCACGACATCGCTTTCCTGCTTCCTTTCAGCAGCTTTAAAGTTCAACAGGGCTTGCCACCGGATCAGCTATTGCCAACTTTATGTCCCTGTTCAGGTGCCATTTGTGGCAATTAAGTCACGGACTCCGATGCTCATTGCAAGCGAAGACAGCGAAGACCTTTATTATTAGTTACACATGCCTTATATATCTTTTCAGAGCATAACTAAAAAGTCATGATATCACACGCTGATTGATTAACCACAACATCCTCTTGGAGCAACCTGCAGCTCTTCCCAACCTTCATGCTCCCATGGCTTTCTGCCGACCAAACCAACAATGTTTTGTTGACTACCCAAGGTTGTCTCTGACTCTGTTCCCACAATGATCAAGAGCAAGGCTGCCAGTAGGTACTCCGAAATAGCTCTGTGCATCATCCGCATGCCTTATTATCCCTTTGTTTTGTTGTTCTTGTACCTCACTTTCTCTGTCACAGTCTCCTCTCAAATAAGCAACCTAAACATAACTACTTTCACCCAATTGTCCTGAATTTTGCTACAGCTATATAAAAATTTGGTACTACTGCTACTTTTGTCTAGATAAAAGCAGTCCTTTTGCTTAAAATATGCATCCATATGTGTACATAAATAACTAAATTAAAAAAACATTTCCCTCTCTTCCCCTCCCCCAGATTGTGGTGGGTTTTTTTTCCCCAATGGAAAATGAAAGTCGGGCTGTCAAAATTGTATCATCTGGCAACAGCATGTTGGCTGCATGCCCAGGTGGAAGCTGTGTAGCATACGCATGGAGTATCAACACTATGGCTTAATATATATAAGTACTTATATGTTGTCCTTTGAAAAGTTGCTTCTTCCACACTTGAATTTTCTATAGATGACTCCAGATATAGTATAGATATAGTACAACATTGCTGAATAAAGAACCAGAATTACAAGAAAATGTTTAAAGTGCAAACTGACATTGAAGAATAAACTCAGGTGTCTGATTTCCCTGTCAGAGAAAGGCTGTCTATTAAGACATTTAGAGGATCCCCTACGTTGTACTAGTGCATAGCTGTAATCGTAACTCTGCTGAAGAGAGGATCTTAAATATTAATGTAGATCAGAAATTACCTTTAAGTATTCATTTGATTTCATATCAAGCATATTCCTAGAAAATATTGAGTATTTTTGTATCAAAAAGGTATTTTAAGTCACGCAAATCAATATAAAGTCTTTTCTGAGACAATAGAACTTGCAAAATAAATAATTGTCCTGCATAATTGATTTTTCAGAATCTGCTTTTGTAATAAAAGGCTTTTAATCCTCCCTAAAAGGCTTTTAATCCTCCCTACATCCAAGGCAGGTATCAAAGCATAGTATCCCAAGTGCTCTAAAGTATATAGGCAACAGTGAAAAAGTTACAAATTAAGGAAAAGACTCATTTAAAAAAATAAAGAACATGTACTTAAATGTTTAAAGTTTCCTAATGAATTTGGTCATGACTGTTGACTTTCAAATTTCTTTTGTCATTTGGAAGTATCTTCCATTAACCAATACTGATTAACCAATACTGATAAGATACTGACAAAAGATCATTTGGCATGAAATCATGATATATTTATGACTCAATGTAACAGCAATCTGTATATTCTTGCTAAGAAGTAAGACTAAGAGCAGTCTCCTCAAATGGACAGATAATTTTTGACCAAACAAACAAGAATTACAATTACTGCGTATGCTGCTTCACCATAGACAATGGTGAAGAAACAGAGATGGAGTTCTGCTCAGTGTGTGTCTTTCTTAAGGTGTCTAACTTATAACTATTCAAAAAAAAAAACCCCACCCCAAAAACCAAATGAGAGACCCTGATGATTCTGCATACCAATTAAAAATCTTATTTTACATAATAAGTTACTGTGTTTTCTCTAAGTCTATGTTTATATGGTTTCTTCCTTTGTTAGTTCCCTTAATCCAATCTACATAATCTAGACTGAATAGTACATGACTTGCTGTTTGTATACGAAGAGAAAACAAAAATAAAGAAAAAAGAAAGCACTCAAACCTAGATGCCTTGAACTATTACAGGTCACAGAAAAGACCAAGTGAGTAGAACTGCCTGGAAAATTCAAGCTACACTATGCATGACTAAGGTAAAACTGTTAGTTACCTCTTTTTGAGCTTCCTCTCTGAGAAAAGTTTTACAGTGTATCGGAATAGATAGGATTGTCTCAGGTTTTAGAGTTACATGGGGGAGAAGTATTTCCAGCAAGTGCAATTTGTCACTTCCTATTCAAAACTAAAGATAAACAGGAAATAATATCTTGTCATTTGGGTTTCTGAAGTCAATTTTTTGCAGTTAAGAACCACTTCCTATGTCTGCATCTCAAATATAACCTTTAGTTACCCTTAGAGAAAGTTTCATTTCAATTTTCTTCAGAAACTGAAGTGTAATTGCTGCCATTTTGTCTAACAAATATAATAAGCCAAGGTGTCCTAGGATTAAAAGTTTGACATTACAGTGTGACCTTGGTAGCCACACTCTGTCATGTTGTGAGTTTTATATCAAGCTGCCTGGTAGAAAAGGACCTGGGGTTTTTTATCAACAGCTGGCTGAATATGAGCCAGCAGTGTGCCCAGGTGGTCAAGAATGCCAATAGACAAGTTGCATTTTATCTCTTTGGACTCCATGAGTGTAGATTTAGAATTTTCCACCTCTTCAGGATTTATAAACTTCATATCCCATATTCTCACACCAGTCTCAGGATTTAAAAACATTCTATCATCAAGATTTGTTTAATAAAGTTTATTTTAGTTCAAAACCAGTTAGAAAATTCCCAGTCAGTTTTAACTGCAGTTGCTAGAGTTCATAATTTGAAATGTGACTAGCCCTCAAAGGAAATGAAGCAAGATGGTTAACTTACTGAGATTTAAATAGCAGCTGCAGTAAATGCTTCTTGAGATTTTTACAAGTTTGATATTCTGTTCCATCATGGTTTAGATACAGAAATCTAAAATATGAAAATTATGCTGTTGTTCAATATTAACTCACAGCATACTCTCTACAAGTGTCATAGGATCTGCTATGGTACACAGTATACTTTAAAGGTATGCTAAGAAAAATAAAACTTGGTTAATTGTGAGCTTTAACGCAAACGCATATTTGTGATGTGTCCTCTTATTCATCTGTATCCTATATTGTGATTGTTTTGGAAGCAATGCTATGAATGCATATTACTTACAATTTGATGATATACTAATAGGTACTGCAACAACTAATACATGAGAATAATATGTGTGTTCCGGTTTTGAATACTGACACTGACACAGGAAATCAAAAAGCAAATAAAGAAAAAAGGAGATGGAATTGTGATATTCCGGCTGAATATGACCCAGCAGTGTGCCCAAGTGGCCAAGAAGGCCAATAGCATCCTGGCTTCTATCAGAAGTAGTGTGGCCAGTAGGACTAGGGAAGTGATCATCCCCCTGTACTCAGAACTGGTGAGGCCGCACCTTGAATACTGTGTTCAGTTTTGGGACCCTCGCTACAAGAAAGACATTGAGGTGCTGGAGTGTGTCCAGAGAAGGGCAACAAAGATGGTGAGGGGTATAGAGAACAAGTCTTATGAGTCTTATTTAAAAAACATCACTGGGCTGGAAGAGAAAATATGCCTATATATTTTTTCAAGCCTCCACATAGATCCCTACCCTTATAAGAAATGATCAAATCATTAGTAAGAAGAGAGGAAAGGGGAAAGATGATACCATGATTGTGAGAGGAGACGGCATAACAATCAGAAATGTTTTTTAATAGAGACCTTTACTGCCAAAATCTCACAAAAGAATTGAGCTTTGGAATTTTTTTTCTTTTGCAGTTGTCAGTTTAGTTGCATGATTATTCATTGGTTTCTTGATTGCACAAGAATTGTGTTAAATTTTCTGTAGTAAAGTTGGTGACCAATTATGGGCTGCAAATCCTCCAAAGTCAAAGAGATCATATAATCTTTATTATTAATTTCCTGACTTGCGAGCATATTTCTAATGATTAATGGGGAATTAACATTCACCCTTCATCTGTAACAGTAATACAGCCCTACTCATTATCACATGTTTTAATGTTTCCCTATTTCACTCAAGTAGGAAATATTCCTTATTAAAGATAATACTCACATACAACGTTTAGAAAACTTATCACTCTCATACATCCTCATGCTGCATTTGATACATATTTTCTGTAGAAATTCATACTCTGCTGAAGTTAAAACTTCTAAAATACAGTATTTGTTAGTCCTCTCCTGTTTTTGCAGAAGTTTTACAAATTACTTCAATGTCTACTTGATTCTTTATTCTAACTAAACATCATCAAATTGTTAAAAATTCATCAAGTAATTTAAATGTCTTTTGATGGGAATTCATGTCATGTCTCTGTTATTCATAAATCATTATCACAGAAAGGAACAGGCCTATGTAGTTGTCTAGTCCATGTCCTCTTGCTTAAAGCACAGACAACTTGATCAGCTTGCTCACGACTGTATCCAGTAAGGTTTTGAATATCTCTGAGAATGAAGAACCTATGACACAATCTCTGGGACGCCTATTCTAGGGTTCAATTCCTCTTCACAGTAAACCACATTTTTCTTATGTTTAAACAGATTTTCCTGTATTTCAGTTTGTGCCCATTGTCTCTTGTCCTACTCCGCCCCCATCAGTATTTAAACACATTCATAAAATCCCCCTGAGTCTTTTGTTATCTAGGATGAGCGATCAGAGCTCGGTCGGCCTTTCTGCATATGGAAGATGCTCCAGTCCCTTAATCATCTTTGTGGCCTTTCACTGGGCTCTCTCCAGTAGCTCCATAGTGCTCTTATACTGAGGAATACAGGCTTGGACACAGCACTCCAGATGTGCTCTCACTAGTGAGAGGAAGAAATAGTCTTCCTAGTGCATTGGGCTGTTTGCCTTATTTGACACATGGGTACACTGATAGCCCATGTTCAACTTGGTCTCCACCCAGGTATTTCTCTGCAGAAGAGCAGCAAGGGTAATAGTCAAAAAGCCAGATAAGTTTTGGCTGCTTCTCTACAATGTCTTGGATCTAAGTTCTCAGCAAGCAGCAAATCTCCATAGATAGCAGAATCCTAACAAGTCAGATTGGCAGATGTGGACCTCTGCCCCCCACCAGCAAGGATTTCCCCACTGCTATCACTCAGTGGCTCTTCCTCATACTCCTACGTGTCTCAGGCTCAGTGCACACAGATGCTTAATTTGACAGGCACTGAATGTGCTCTGCAAGTAGCGCAGAAACCTTCTTACTTTGTCTGAAGTCACAAGCTTCAAGCCTTCACTGTCATAGGATGAGGAGAAGGCTGAGGTACTTAATGCCTTCTTTGCCTCAGTCTTCAATAGCAAAACCAGCTGTCCTCAGGATATTCACCCTCCAGAGCTGGAAGATAAGGTTGAAGAACAAAGTAAACCACCTGTAATCTAGGAGGAAGCAGTTAGTGACCTGCTACATCAACTGAATAGTCACAAGTCCATGGGGCCGGATGGGATCCACCCCAGAGTGCTGAGGGAACTGGCGGAGGAGCTTGCCAAGACACTCTCCGTCATTTATCAGCAGTCCTGGTCAACAGGAGAGGTCGCAGACGACTGGAGGCTTGCCAATGTGACGCCCATCTACAAGAAGGGCCGTAAGGAGGGTCCGGGCAACTACAGACCTGTCAGCCTGACCTCGGTGCCAGGAAAGGTTATGGAACAACTCATCCTGAGTGCACTCACATGGCAAGTGAAAGACAAGCAGGGGATCAGGCCCAGCCAACATGGATTCATGAAGGGCAGGTCCTGCCTGACCAACCTGATCTCCTTTTATGACCAGGTGACCCGCCTGGTGGATAAGGGAAAGGCTGTGGATGTTGTCTATTTGGACTTCAGTAAGGCCTTTGACACAGTCTCCCACAGCATTCTGCTAGAGAAGCTGGCAGCCCATGGCATTGACAGGTGGACTCTTCGCTGGGTTAAAAACTGGCTGGATGGCCGAGCCCAGAGAGTTGTGGTGAACGGTGCTAAATCCAGTTGGCGTCAGGTCTCAAGTGGCGTTCCTCAGGGCTCAGTTTTGGGGCCAGTCTTGTTTAATATCTTTATTGATGATCTGGATGAGGGGATTGAGTGCACCCTCAGTAAGTTTGCAGATGACACCAAATTAGGCGGGAGTGTTGATCTGCTTGAGGGTAGGAAGGCTCTGCAGAGAGATCTGGACAGGCTGGATCGATGGGCTGAGGCCAATGGGATGAGGTTTAACAAGGCCAAGTGCCGGGTCCTGCACTTTGGTCACAACAACCCCAGGCAGCGCTACAGGCTTGGGGAGGAGTGGCTGGAAAGCTGCCTGGCAGAAAAGGATCTGGGGGTCCTGGTGGACAGTCGGCTGAACATGAGCCAGCAGTGTGCCCAGGTGGCCAAGAAGGCCAATGGCATCTTGGCCTGTATCAAGAATGGTGTGACCAGCAGGAGCAGGGAAGTGATTGTGCCCCTGTACTCAGCACTGGTGAGGCCGCAGCTTGAGTAGTGTGTTCAGTTTTGGGCACCGCAGTATCGGAGGGACATTGAGGTGCTGGAATGTGTCCAGAGAAGGGCAACGAAGTTGGTGAGGGGTCTGGAGAACAAGTCTTATGAGGAGCAGCTGAGAGAGTTGGGATTGTTGAGCCTGGAGAAGAGGAGGTTGAGGGGAGACCTTATCACTCTCTACAACTACCTGAAAGGAGGTTGTAGCGAGGTGGGGGTCAGTCTCTTCTCCCAAGTAACAAGCGACAGGACAAGAGGAAATGGCCTCAAGTTGTGCCAGGGGAGGTTTAGATTGGATATTAGGCAAAACTTCTTTACTGAAAGGGTTATCAGGCATTGGAACAGGCTGCTCAGGGAGGTGGTGGAATCGCCATCCCTGGAGGTATTTAAAAGACGGGTGGACGTGATGTTGAGGGACATGGTTTAGCGGTGTTTTTGGTAGTGTAGGTTATGGTTGGACTCGATGATCTTGAAGGTCTCTTCCAACCCAAGTGATTCTATGATTCTATGATTCTATGATTCGAGTCTCAGTTTCCCACCCTTCTTAGCACAAACCGCTTGCCCCTATTCTGGTACAGTTGGACTATTAAAGCTGAAGGGCCTTGAAGAAATTCCAGTCTCTTTTTCATCACCTCTGATGCTGCATAGTGTGTTGACCTCCTCCCACGGCTCCTTCACTGGGCAACAGAGATCCTCTGCCGGCAGCCACCTCCTGCAAGCAAAGACACCATCTCTTCCTGCCCCAACTTCCTCAAGAGACCCCAGACGCTCAATTCTTGCAGCCCCAGACCTGAAAAGCTGTATCCTCCCTCTGGAGCTCAGTCTAAAATGAGGCCTCTGCTATGCCAGGAGTAGTTGCTCCACTGGGTGCTAGGGATTGTATGCTGTAGTGCATCACCCCTATTGCTCAGCACACACTGTCCTCAGCATAGTTTCTGAACCTCTCCTGTACATGTTTCTGGAAAAACTGCTCTATAAACTGCTAACATATAGACACAAAATGAGATAAAAATAAAGTTGTTAGCATAAGAAAGATATCATTGCATTACATTATTTTCTTTAAAATGTTTTCTAAGGTCTCTTTAAGTTAGACAGTTTTTTACCAAAGACTAAATGATGTTTTATTCGAAAGAGGAATGAACATCATGACATTTCTTCTTCAAGAAGATTACATCTACAAGTATCTTCTGTCATTTGAGTTTTAACATAAACAGACAAAGGTGATAATCCTTAACATGTTATTATTTCTAATATTAATTATTCACTGTGGGGCAAAATCAAATGAAGACCAAACCACAGGAATTGATGAAGAAATTAGTACATCATTAAATTCACTCATTTAAGAAAAAGAAAGAGTTACAGTGTCTGAATTTGCTCATGATTCACAGAGAGCTTGAATAATGAAATAATGAAAATGAGTACTTTTGACTCAATTATGCAACCAAAAGGAATAATAGAAAATAGGTTAATATTGAATCCTTACATTTTACTTGCAAACAACACCAAAATTTGCACGGACTAGGTAAAAAATAAACAGTTACAAAAAAACCAAAGAACCCATACTTTGAAATCTTAGTGGATCTGGGTTCACTAACTTGTACATTGAACACTAGAAGAGGAGCTGGTCTCCCTGATGGGTGCATTATGCACAAAAAATAGTCTTGAATTGTAGCCTGCCTTTTATTGGTAGTGAAGCACTTGATTATAGAAATTTTAAACAAGTAATGAAAATGAAGACAGGCATATGAAAGCTTCACAGAACACTTAAGCAAAAAAGTATGTGGCATTTTACCTAGAAATGTTAAGAATACATGACTTGAAGGATTCATGACAGTACATTATTTTGACTTTTGGTAGAAAAAAGTCACTCTTACTTTCTTTGCAATAACTTGAGTCGTCACTCTTCTCACTTCCTGCATAGTTGTTTATCCTTGTAAATTTATTGCTGTGGATAAAAAATCCAGATGACTACATATACATCAAATTAAAATTATGCCACAAGGTAGTGGGGAATCTAAGCAAAGGGCAAGTTTGAGAGGTTTTTTAGGCAGAATTCTGGTGGATTCACCCTGGCTAGATGCTAAGTGCCCACCAAAACTGCTCTATCACTCCACCTCCTCAACTGGACAGGTGAGATAAAATATAACGAAAGACTCATGGGTTGAGAAAAGGACAGGGAGAGATCATTCAGCAATTAATGTCATGGGTAAAACAGAATTGGAGAAAATTAATTTATTACCATTTTTAGGGTTGAAATTATGATATTTTAAGGCAGGAATTTAACTGGCTATGAATCAGGCTAGACCTTCAGAAGAGGTGAGGTCTACTTGATATCAGACGTGTCTGTACATGCTCAGTACTTTACAGAAAAGTCCCCAAACAACTTTCTAAGGGTTTTAGCCTAAGTATACTAGTCTTTCATTCTATCAAGTGTAGAAATTATCCTGCAATGTTTTTTTCTAGGTCTCACCTTGCCCCCCCGACAAGAGATTTTAATTTGACCTAAAGGGAAAAATGGAGCCTTTGCATATGTAACTCAATGGCACTGAATATACATTTATACATACAAAATTCTCTATTACCTAGAGAAACTCTAATAATCTTGTTTCTTCTTAAAAAAGGAAAAAAACTAACATTTTAAAATTAAAGTGTTTATGCTGGTTGTGACAACTGTTTTTGATTAGCAAAGAAATGTGATATGATAATATAACTGATAATAATTGTTAACATGAGAGATGAAAGTGGTATTTGTAGACACTACATTTTATATATTAGTCATGTTAGCCATTGTGGTTAGCAAGTGTTAGAATTATGTATGATAGATTAAGTATATAAAACAGATCCATTATACAAAAGGCATATTTGGTACTGTTGTTCATTAGCAATTCCCTTTGACTTTTGGACTTTTAGACTCTGGTTTTGCTAAGCTGTGCAACTGTATTTGAAAAGGAAAGGACCGGATAAGGTATTGAGAATTTGTAGTTAATTGTGATGATACAGTTATATTCTTCACAATTGCTACTTGCAGTTCTTTTGTGGTCTTCTCTGTAATAAATAAGGTCTACACTGAATTTAACACCAGTGGTTTTTTTCCTGTTTTTTTCCAGGGTTTCACTAGATAACACAGTCATGCTTTCTAAGTGACCTTTCTATATCATGCTGTAATTACTGATGTCAAACATACCTGAACTCCAGTCTTTTGATTGAGGCTGGTGTGATAATGTATAACACATTCCAAAGACCATTAAGTCATTACAGAAAATTAGTAGAATTATCTGCAGACCCAGTGTTCAGTAGTGACTTATACCCTTGATATCTTTAATATGTTCAGAGTTACCAGTTTTATTGCATCACAGTCTTGCTTGTTGCTGCAATGAACTTGTTCAATGTCCTTTCTTATTAGCAACACACAGTTCAATATTAATTTACCAAGACAGGCTGGACCCTATATTTTAAAAATGATGTTATAATTAATATAGCAAAATGAAACTATATGAAATGACTCCTTGGATTCATAAGATGGCTTTCAGTCAAAAGACTCCCAAAATATCTCACTCTATTGTACAGAATGACTTTTAGACCAAATAAAACACCTTAAAAATTGATGGCTATTGTCAAAAATGAGTCATATATAGGGTAAAATGAAAGCTATACTGAGCTGCAGATTTTATGTGCAGAATATTTGTTTAAAAATTTTCTTTGTATGACCTTCTAGCACTTTAATAATGTTGTACTTCTGAAGTCTGAGCAGACTGAAAATCACTACATACAGCTTAGAAGAAGCAGCTACTAGATTTCACTTATATTTCAGAAAAATGCTTTCAATTCACCTTACTTTAAAGATTGTGATGAAAAGAGGTAACTACATCACAGGAGCCTCTGTTCTAAAATGGGCTAAAGCACCCAGCCCCAAAAATTATGTAAGTAGGAAAAAAGAAGAGACAAAAAAATTATTCTCAGTGAGATGTTCTGGACTGAAGTAAACTGCACAATAAATCCCATAGAGTTTTATCTTTTTTAAACAAAATTGTGATTCCTTAAGACATGACGGTAACTTAGACATGTTGTATTTTTTCCTAAAAAATTGGTATAATCAAACATTTGAAGATCAGTGTTTTTCCTTTGATCTGTTGTTGATTGCCACACTAGCTACATTTTAACTATAGTGGCTATATTGTCAAATACAGTTAGCTAATGATCCAGGATTGTTTGATATACAGACAAATTTATACATAGTGTTTACAGATGTCCGTCTGCATTAGGTCTTCTGATATCACCTGCTAAGTCAGACTATAACATGGTTCAACATTACCCTGAACAAAATGTTTCAGACCTATTATTTTCCAGTAAGGGGATACTGCTCATGCATGGAGATATCAAGCTCAACGATTCTCCTGTCTGTGAATTAAAAATAACATTAATACTTCAAAAACATTAATGTTCAACTTGGATTTCTATTGCTCAGGAAAACCCTAGTCACACTTATATAAGTAGAAACCCATATGTTGTACCTATATAAGGTAAAACTACTGTTGCATGCACTACTATAACTATTGTAATCCACAGTAAAAAAGACTTAAGTAAAATAAAGGACTAAAATAAGAAGACAACAGGGAATCTATTACAATCTAAATGTACCAAAATATCTAGAATCCAAATCTGCAGTAATAGTCATAGCTGAGTGGAAATGGGAAGTGGTGAAATGACACCTCACAAGAAGGTACAGGAGAAAGCAAAAAGCTTGATGTGAAAAACAAAAGGACTAAATATCACAGAAATCACAGAATCACAGAAAGTTAAGGGTTGGAAGGGACCTTTCTGGTCCAACCCTCCTGCCAGAGCAGGTCCACCTAGAGCAGGTTGCACAGGATGGCATCCAGGAGGGTTTTGAATATCTCCAGAGTCAGAGAGTCCACAGCCTCTCTGGGCAGCCTGTTCCAGTGCTCTGCCACCCTCAAAGTAAAGAATTTTCTCCTCATGTTTAGACGCAACTTCCTATATTCGATTTTATACCCATTGCCCCTTGTCCTGTCACTGGGCACTACTGAAAAAAGACTGTCCCCCTCCTCCTGCACCCTCCCTTTAAGTATTTGTAAACATTTATGAGATCCCTCCTCAGCCTTCTCTTCTCCAGACTAAAAAGACCCAACTCCTCAGACTTTCCTCATAAGAAAGATGCTCCAGCCCCCTAATCACCTTCATGGCCCTTCCCTGTACCCTCCCCAGTAGTTCCCTGTCCTTCTTAAACTGGGGAGCCCAGAACTGGACACAGTACTCCAGATGCGGCCTCACCAGGGCAGAGTAGAGGGGAAAGATGACCTTGCTCGACGCGCTTGCCACAGTCCTCTTGATGCAACCCAGGATGCCATTGGCCTTCTTTGTCCTTCAAAATATTAAGGACAACTGTACCCTGGAAGTCACAGAATGTGCTCATAAAGGAAGGGTAGCCTAAAATGTACCTGCGTTAGCCTAGTAAAGAAAATAAACAAAACCCCTACTCACAGAAGGTGATTTAGATCTGCAAATAAATCTGTGAGGAAAAGAAGGTAATCTGAAAATTTTGAGCTTGGCAGTATGCCACCATAGTATACCAATGACATTGTGAGTCTGAGGCTTCACAGTGTTTGTTAAATGGCTAATCCCACGTGCCTCTTCACAGGAATCCAGTCTTCAATAAGGCCCTCAGCAATTTTTCCAGTTCATGATGATAAACCACAAGTTGTGTAAGTCCACATACTGAGCTATCTTCATGAACTCTTGTTGCCTTGAATCTTGAATCTGACATCATATACTAATTTATGGTCAGGCAGAAGCTTATTCCTTACTTTAAAAATACAACCACAGACAATTAGTTTTGTCCCCAGTAACTCATTAATTGAGCATCTACATTACGGGCATGTCACCGCAAAGTGCACTCAGTTTTACACCATGTCATGCTTTCTCCGGGTGTCATATTCACCAGATTATAGGTTGCTCTGGGGTCACACTTTCTTCATTTCAGCCAGGAAGAAGAAAAATCAAGGATCATCGTCCAGAGAAAGATAGCACAGATGTAAGTATTGATTAGGACACTAATTGTGAGGAGGAGATCCGAGTCCTATTCCTTCTTCTGAAGTCTGTTCACAAGCACAAGGTCAAAAAGTAAAGCCTGCTAGCAGGAGGAGAAAAAGAAATTCATCTACAAATACATTATCTCAAATTACTAAATCACCAAAGGAATGAAGAGTTTTACCTGTAGATATTTCTGTTCTGAAATGTGCAAATACTTCTATCAAAAATATACATCCTTCACATTCCCTACCCTAGCAAGGCAAAACATTGTTAAGAGCAAAGTGCATGTGTGGCATTTTTGTGGCAGTGGAATCTCCTTTCTACTACCACACATGCAATGTCTGCCATTTACATAACTGCAAGATAATCTTATTTTTCCCTGTAGCTTGGGATTTAATAAGAATCTAAGATTTAGTGATAAACGTTATTAAAAAGCAAAAAATGGTACAGAGAAAGACAGAGACTGTCATTAGTATGAGCATGCAGATGTTTTCTGGTTTTATTATATTGTGCGCTGTCATCAGACACTCTTAATTACAGCTTGTGCACTGGGGTTCCTGCAGTGCTAGCCATTAACCTTCAACTGAATCGCCAGTTTTTACATAAGGTGCATTGTGATTTCAGTGCTCTATTGAAAGTGTCATTCAGTGCTCTATTTGAAAGTATCTGTACATACAGCAAGAAAGGTCTTTTTGAATGTGGCATACAGCACTAAGTCTTCAAATAGAAAACAACAATAATTAAACAGAAAAGTCGGCCCTAAGCTTTGCATAAGGTATTTAGCCATTTACAAGTAGAAAAAACACAAAATGAAACAAAACAAAGATTGTAATTGTAGCATTGGCAATAATGAGTCTCTTCAAGAATGCATTTTTGCAAAAAAGAGAGAAATACAAAGTAACTTGCAGGAACAATTTAGCTATTTCAAAGGATGGGACATTTTAATTGTCCTTGTTCTGACATGGATAGGGTTAATTTCTGGAATGGTACAGGTATTCCACACCATGTGACACCATGCCCAGTCTATAGGAGGGAGCTGGCCAGGGGAGGGGGCAGGAAGTAGCTTCTTGGGATCTGGGCTGGGGCTTCCCAGGTAACCCTGTTTGTATAGCCCTCTGTCAGTGTTACTGTTGTAATTTTCCTTTTTCCTTTGCTGTTCTGATAAACGGCCTTTATCTCAAGCCACGAGTTTTGCTTTTTTCTTCCGATTTTCCCTCACTACTGTGGTTGGGTGAGCAGCCTCATGGTTCTTTGTTGCCAACTGTGGCCAAACCACAACAATAATGTACAATTAAGTTCAAGGCTAAGGTTGACAAAAGGAAAAGGAAGACTGTATTCTTAGTACAGTCCAAGAGTTCACTATTTAACAAGCAAGTACCACTGGCTTGACTAATTATTAAGATTCATATTTTCTCCTGCTTTGACTGAAAAGTAAAGTGGTATCAAAGCAGATAATTTACTCAATTATAAGTAAAAGCATTTTTGAAGATGCTTTGTTCTTATTAATTCATATCTTCATACCTGAAGAAATTTATTTAAGAAAGGAGTGTAAGATTGAGTTCACCCTCCGCAATTTTAGAATTACATCAAGCTGAATGGTGCAGTTGATTCACTTGCGAGACGGGATGCCACCCAGAGGTTCCAGGCTTAAGGAATGGGCCGTTGTGTACCTCATGAAGTTCTACAAGGCCAAGTGCAAGGTCTTGCACCCTGGCAGGGGCAATCCCCAATATCAGTACAGACTGGAAGGTGAATGAATTGCCATCAGTCTTGCAGTGAACGACTTGGAGGTACTGGCGGATTAAAAATTGGGCATGAGCCAACAACATGTGGTTGCAGCCCAGAAAGCCCATCCTATCCTGGACTGCATGAAAGGAAATGTAACCATCAATTAAGGAATGTGACTCTCCGCCCTCTGCTCTCATAAGACCTCACCTGTAATACCGCATCCGCTTCTGGGGGTCCTGTTATAAGGACTGTTGGTGTGGTTCCAGAGGAAAGCCACAAAGATGGTCAGAGGACTGAAACATTTCTCCTCTGAAGAAAGGCTGAGACAGTTGGCATCAGTCAGCCTGAAGAAGAGAAGGCTCTGGGGAGACCTTATTGTGACCTTTCAACACTTAAAAGGTGCCTACAGGAAAGCTGGAAAGTTTATACTAGGGCCTGTAATGACAGGACAAGGGACAACAGTTTTAAATGGAAAGAAAGTAGATTTAGATGGTATATAAGAAAGAATATTTTACAGTGATGGGCGGTGAAGCACTAGAACAGGTTGCCCAGAGAAGTTGTGGATGTCCCATCCCTGGAAGCATTCAAGGTCAGGTTGAGTGGGGCTTTGAGCAACCTGACCTAGTGAAAGATGTCCCTGCCCACGGCAGAGTGGTTGAAACTAGATGATCTTTAAACATTCATTCCAAACCAAACCATTTTATGATTCTATGAAATACATTAAAATTAATGGAACTATTCAAATAAAAAAAATCACAGAAATAAACTACAAGTCATATAAATGAGCCTGCTTTAACCTTTAAAATATTTGTTTATTAAAAGCAAAAAGGGCTGCAATAGTCAAAAAATATATATGTATTTTTTTGAAAGGTCTAAAAAGTCTTTAAATTTAGTATGAAAAGATCAAATTATCATCCACAATAGAATTGCTTTTAAGTAACATTTTTACAGCTTTTAAGTCCCTTTAAGTTATTGAACCAGTCTAGGGTTTTCAACAGCATTTACTAGGTCTTTTCAGACCTTTGAAAAATAATGATGAGATTTGCAAAGAAGTTTATGGAGCAGAGGCCTATTTAGCAGTTGAAATTAACGGGAATTATCTGAATTTCCTGCGCTATTTCCAACACATCAACATGCATGTCTTACTGAGATAGAAGTAGTCTGTGTAATTTAATTCCACAAGGTCTTACAGGCATAGACTTTTATGTCTATAGTTGTTGGAGAAGTCATCCTCATATTTTTGACTTTTCAATGCCTTTCCTAAGTGCCATGGAATTAACCACTGAAAGACAGTCCTGAAAATCCCATTCTGATAAAATTCAGATTCTCTAATGTTACAGCTATACCTGTGTTACATTTCTACATACTTCAGTAGTTAGGCACCATATAGATAAAAACGTGCTATTGTCTTTGCTGTCATAAGATTTCAACTCGCTTCTTTTATTTCCTATCTCACATCTAAAATTACTTCTAGAAGATCTCAGTGGCTCTGAAACTACTTCTTCAAAGAGGGGAAAATATGAATGCCTTTCTGAAGGTATTTCATGAATGTACTCATTAATAAAGTCTGCAGTATAACACCAAAAATTACTGATGTCTTTTAGATCAGGAGTGTATAGACAACTTACCCCCACATTCAACCTTTTCTGACTCATTAATCCTCTCATTGACACCTCCAGGATCCAAGAGTTTGGAGAGAAGAAAATGTTTTGGGAAGATGATTCGAGACTAAACACAGAAGACAGTGGCTACAAGGATGGTGGCTAGGAAACATGTTTTTCTACAAAATAGGTTTCTCTTAATTATGTTTCTATTCTGACTGAACAGTTCCACATAAATTTATCTCAATTACTACATACTTTGTGATTAGTGTACATTTAGAGAGATTATTTTTTTTCTTAACTGCCATGCTCAAATATAAATGGGAGTCTATAAACCATGCTAGGTCCCTTCCAGCTTACCCACCACTCTAAAATAGTTTCAGCAAGTTTCAGACTATTGCTTCTGTTACATGTATTCGATCTCAAAATTTTGGAACCGATTCTGCAGTTGCAAACGTATTAGGAAGAAATAAAATATTTTCATTAATGTTATATGTACAACTGTCTTGAAGACACTTCTATACCAAGGTGAATGGGTAAAAAGAAATGCTTAACAGCTATGACTTTAAGCTGTTGAATTTAGAAGGCATTTCTGAGCTTCAAAGTTATCCATTTTGTTCATTCTTGTAATCCCAGCTGTCCTTAGTTGTTTTAAGAAAGATGATGACAGACCTTTTAGTAGGGCTATAGGACAAGGGGTAATGGTTTTAAACTAAAGCACAGTAGATTCAGAATAGATATAAGGAAGAAATTTTTTACTATCAGGGTGGTGAAACAGTGGAACAGGTTGCCCAGAGAGGTGGTAGATACCCCATTCCTGGAAACATTCAAGGTCAGATTTGAAGGGCGGTTGGACTGCATGACCTTTAAAGGTCCCTTCCAACCCAAACCGTTCTATGATTTATTCTATAAAGTTTATTATGAGTGCTATAATAAGGGAACACAGTGCTCTACAAATAAAACATATGCTCATGTTATTGAAATGCTCTTCAGTGCCAGTCTTTGCTCAACTATTCACTTACTGAACACCAAAATACAGATCTTGGATTTTTTTATTGCATTGATAGTGTGTAAGACATGAATAGCTTATAGAGAAGTAAGGAAATCATATTTGAAATAACTCTCCTATGTGTTTCAAAATATGTCTAGAAATTGCTTAGCCTTTTGAAATCTCATACAGAGTCATATGTGCACCTGCATTTCCTGTCAGGAATTTAAGCCAAACAGAAAAGCTGGATAAATACTCTCCTAAACTTAGCCAAAATGATAAAGAATCTTTATTCCACAAGCACAATGTGGAAGTAAAAACAGTCTTGGCACAGAAATCCATACACTACAAAACCTGATTTCATCCCAGTGAAAATCAACATCTCCTCAAGCTATGTCCAAAGAACTAACTTTACTACTGAAAACTGTGTAAAGCACAAAAAGATAATTTTCTGAAATTCTCATTAAGTAAAAATGTAAACTTGTCGTGGTTTGGCCTCAGCCGGCACAAACAACCACGCGGCCGCTCACCCAAACCTCGCAGCAGCGAGGGAAAATTGGAATAAAAAGGCAAAAACTCGTGGGTTGAGATAAAAAGCAATTTAACAGAACAAAAAAAAAAAAATTGACAAAACAACAATAGTACTGACAGAGGAATGTATAAATAGGGGGGACCGTACTGACGCGCACCGACCGGACCCGGACCGTCCCCGCCCGCTCCCAAACTGGGAACTCCCCTCCCCGGCCGGCTCCCCCTAAATACTGGGAATGGCGTCACGTGGTGTGGAATACCTGTGCTGTGCCAGATATTACCCCTGTCCCTGCCGGAACCAGGACAAAACTTTATCTTTCTGAGTGTTACAGAGCAGCAAGAGTAGGGCTGCCAGGAGTTAAGGGTAATTACAAGACCAGCAATGGGCAGCACCATCTCCAAAAAGGGTGCAATCCTGCTCTACCCTGCTGAGGAAAGCTTAGCAGGGCTGGTGAGAGTAACAGGTTCACTTGACAGTCAACTCCTCATCCAAAAACTGCAAAATGATGAGTCAGGTCTGAGGGGAGCCCAGCCATGAAGTGAGGATCAGCAAGGTGCAGGCCTTGGAACAGGCTTTCTTGTAAACATCATTCAGATGAGGGTGAGAATTGGGAGTCTCAGCTGAAATGGTGCCCCTGGGACACAGTTAGGAGTAGAGGTCCAAGGACAGGCTGGTCATGGTAGTTATGGTCTACTGGTGCAGACCAAAAGAAAATTATTTGAGCAGAAAATCTAGATGACATAAAAAGAATAAGAGGCTACTTACAACTTAAGATGCGAGCTTTCAAACAAAGCATTACACACAGGTGAATGAAATGAAATGCTAAGTTTTGTGCAAGAGGAGGTCGACCTTTAAGTAGCCAAAATACTGTAAATTTTCTAAAAAAAAAGCCCCAAACCCTGTACATTTCAAACTGCATTTTTTTGTTGTTGCTTATTTCAGCTTCTGTGTTGTTTCTAGAAACTGGTACATTTTAATGAATATGGAGGTATCTTTTTTTCACATATAGCATCTTCAGTGGTTTGCTCACAGAAGAAGAATTTAATAATTCCACTGGCACTAATTCAAACTTTGAATGATGTTTGCTTTATTTCTTTGTTAGCTCAGCTGGTTTTGATATCTTATGTTAGCTACATGCCAACATAAAACACTGTAAGTTCTATTTATATTCATCTTCTTGAGGAGCCCTGTAGTTATTTCATAGATCTTCCTTTAAATAATACTGAATGTCTCTTAAATGCTCAATCTTAGCACATGTTGTGCATGTTTCTTTCCTTGGGAATAAGACTGACAAAATATAAATAAAATAATTTATTTTTAATGGCAGAAAGTCCTCCTAAATTGCTATTAGCACTTCCAGTTAATGAGCACTTCTCCTGTTGGAAGAAGACATTGATGACAGCATTAAAGATGGTTGGAATGAAATGGATTAGCTACCCAGTTTCTGTGAATATCTCTACAGGAGCAAACCTAAAGCACAGCATGGACTCTGGTTTTAGGATTGAAGTGGGACACATAATTCTCTTTACTTTTTGGCACCTCTAATTCTATAAGAACCTATTTTCAGGAGCCCCAAGCCTTTTATTTGTTTGTTTGTTTGTTTTTGAGGTATTACTGGCAGCAGACAAGAGATTTCTTGTTTTGGACTGCATCATCTAAAACAAATGGGGATAAATATTCAATGAAATATCCTAATTGATGTCTGTAGCTTAAGGAAGGCATCATTCTAAAAAAAAAATCATGGCATCTTCCAGAAAAGGACCAGAAAGGAGTAGAAAATATAGATTATGTATCCAGGATAACTGCATGAAAACAAGCTATTACAAGAATAGTTGGTGTTACCAATATCAACCACAGTAAAATAGACTTGTGACCAAGTTTCCAATACTTACCCTGTGCTGAAGTCTTTATAATTTTGCTTTCAATATTTTTGTACTGGTTTATTGAGTCACTGAAGCAATTTCTGAAAGAGCAAGTCAGGAGTTTAGCATAATGTCAACTTTCATGACATAGCAAACCAGTTCGAGTTTCAGAGTTTCTAAATTTTGGCAGTTTGAGCTTCTCAACATGTTACATCTATTTTCAAACTGAATTAATGGGAGTTGTAACACTATAGATTCTAACTTTCTCAGCAGCAGAATTTTATTTTGTTAATTGTATTATCATGCAATTGGGGTTTTTTTAGCTTGTTTACCTGTACTTTAGAAAGTTAGATAATTGTTTGTGTTATTTTTTTGCCCTTTTTCTTTTTTTTTTTTTTAATAAGAATAAGCAGATGTTCTACAAATAACAAGACATTGCACAGGATTGTATGATAAGAGTACAATGTCATAGCAAAATACTAACACAGGCTTCTCTACACATTTAAGTCTTAATTTCAGAAAATAATTGGTGCTCTGATTTTGCATCAGCTTCCTATATGGGTTGAACTCTGGTCAGCACATAAAGAAAACACAGTTGATGCACACGGCTTGCATCAAGTTCAGTCATCTACTCTCCATCTTGGTTAATTTCTTCATTTTCATTGTTAATTAATCATATTAGAAAAAATTATCCCCAATTAGTACTTTATGAATGTGGTTGTGCAGACCACCCTGCTTCCTGGGCCATGTTGTGAGGTCAGGACCAGCCAACATTGTGTTCTTGACTTGGCTACAAGTGCAGTGGGCTGAGACAATCTGGCACTTTCTTATCTTGGTTGCAGGTGCAGTGAGTTTGGCCAATCAGGTACTTTTTTGTCCTAGTTATAAAAAACAGTGAGTTAGGATGATTAGGTAGTCCCTAACAATCCATGAAACTCCTGTTGCCTGGGGAAATGTACCTGAAACTCCTGCTGCTCGGATCATAGTCTGCTCTGGAAGATACCAGAATTACCTGACAAGAATTATGTCCAAGATGGAAAAATAATGACCTAATCACCTTGTGATCCCATAAATCGTGGTCCTAAGTGAGACCCTTTGAGCTCTCTGTGATTGCACTGGACTGTGACCCAGTGACTGGCCCTGAGTTGGGACACCTATCAGAGTAGGTTTTGCAAGGATATTAAACTATAACTTCCATGAGAATATTGAAGTGTAGAAGTCATGAGGATTTTACACTTAGATGTTGTAAGGATTTCAGAGATTGTCTGCTGACAAATGCCAAGGAAGGAAAAGAGTTAGTAATTCACTACTCTTGGATTTCTTGAGGTTTCAAGTAAGTGTTGAGTTTCATATCAAAATAAAAAGTAGCAAGGTAGGAAATAGCTACAAGGTGCCCTGATTTGTGTGATGGAA
Source organism: Chionis minor (assembly GCA_013398295.1). Lineage (NCBI taxonomy): Eukaryota > Metazoa > Chordata > Aves > Charadriiformes > Chionidae > Chionis > Chionis minor. The sequence continues at coordinate 159,724 of VZSF01006922.1, read as the reverse complement.
GTTTTCCTTAGTTTGTCCCCAGTCTTTCACTCAGTGATGAAACTTCTCTGTTTCGCTGAACCTTGTTTCCTTCTCACCCCAGGTTTCTGCTTTAAGAAAAAATTCTGTGTTTCTCTCTACTATCGTGCAGAAGGAATAATCAAGAGACTATTAGCTTCCCCTCCCAGTGAGGCCTTGCTCTGATGTCTCTGCAGCAATTCCATGAACACTAGCTTCTAAGGCTGCATGATTTTTAAAGGAACAGAAAAAAAGAAAGTGCATTGTAGGTCCAGGTGAGACACAGTACTAATGAGCAGAAGACTTCACTGATTACATCCTTGCTGTAAAAACTTCTGTGAACTAGGGCAAACAAATGTACAAAAAAAATGTGGAAAGGCATTCTGTACTTTTTTTGATCACGTTATTGAAAAATTGGCCAAGATGGATAAAATGCTGGTCTCTTGAACCCTCAGGAATATAATGTGACCTCAAATCCACATAAAGTTCCATGCAAACTGTGAAAATGTGCTGCTGGAGCACTATAAGAAGGCTATATTTGTTTAAAATGGTTAATTTTTGTGATACATAATTATTTTGACAAATTAAATGCTATTCTGAGATTGACCAAAGCTATTTTGCTGTTAAGTGGATTGGGCACAAATGCTGTTGCTGGAGTCAATAACATTTCTTCTTTTACATCAGGACAATTGCATACAAGATAACCTCATTTCAAATGCACATGGTCTAGTGTTAAAAACATTTGCAAATTGTACCACTCAAAAGTTTTATAAATTGCAAGACAGACAGGAAAATTTAGGTTAATAGCAATGCACTAAAACTTGAAAACGAATCTTGTGACTAATACAGTCACTCTAATAAATATACTTGCTCTCTTGAGGCAGAGTCTTAGGGTCAAAGGAAGATTCTTCTGTTCCTGGAAGAGTTTCTCATATTAGCAAATAAAACTCTCCCCATCAAGATCTCAGAGCTGTATCTGTTCCTGACCTATCACCAAAGAATTACCTCACCTTTTAAAGCAACTACTCATCATAAGTTTAGTTAAAATTTACATTTTGGCATTAAAATTTTTGTAAGGAAGACAGAACAATTATCAAAAGAGTGAGAGTGAAAGAGGACAAAGATATTCAGTAACGATCTTCCCAATTCTCTCCCTATATCTATGTACCATGCAGGTGAAAGTGGAAATCCTCTGAGTGGTGCTGCTATTGTGAAGTTTTGCATGTAAATACTTTTAAATAATTTCTGTATAATCTAACAAAAACTCCCTCACACCAACTCTGGCTTTTCTTGCACTGTCTTATTTTTTCTAAGACTTTAAAGTTTAGTGCAGGAACACATGATTATATATAATAATTTGTTTCTAAGAACTCTGAGAACTGGAAAGTGAGTTCAGGTTCATGGAGCAAACAGTAAAATTTGCTCCAAACAAGCTGCTAAAATTCTAAAAAAAAAAAAAAAAAAAAAAAGAAAAAAAAAGAAAAAGTTTGATAGAGTGAAAAGAGAAGACTTAGCATACATTTCCAGCAAGAAAAACATACCACAGTCTATATAAATTGTCTTAATGGTACGCGTCCTATGTATTGCAATATTCATCCACCAGGACCTGAATAATCTGTCATTCTTCAAAATTAATTAAGTATATTCAAGGACAAATAAATCTACGTGAATGTAAACTTTAACATTTTCTCTAATAACTCAGTAAAACCTAAGCCTTAGGGGATGTAATAAGAAGTAATTGAAGTAATTCCTTACAAATACTTCACTGAGAGGATCTTTTGAAAATTGGAGATTTTCCAATAATTTATTGCTGGGAAGAGAATGAAATATTTTTTATATGAAAGTTCCCATTAATTTTAATAGTCTGATAATTTTACCATTATTGTATCAATACTTTTCCCTCTGGATTCTTGTGTTTCCTCCTTAGCACTGAACAAATTAAAAGATCAGAGTTTCTTGAATCACAAAAGAGATTCTCAGCACACAAGTAAATCCTGAGTTAAATATTCACAACCGATGTTGCCAACTCATAAGTTACACTCCTGAATCAAAACATTTCTACCCTTTATTCTCTACATGCCAGAATCCCAAGTCCTAGCTACCTTTTCCTTCCTCATAAAACATTTTTTATTGTCCCCAGTCAACCAACTACTGGACCACTTCTCCCTCCTATTAGGTTTCTTGACCTAATCTCATCTTTCCGTTTCTGCATTTTCCTTTGCCTGTTTTCTTTCCTCCTCCTTCCCCAGTTATTGTTACTTTTGCATTCACATCAGGCATCTTCTTTAATCATATTGTCCATGTTAAAAATGAAGTAAGGTACATTGCAAAAGAGGTAATCTTTCTGTTTCCATCTGCATTACTCAGTTCATAGTGGTTGAGCTGCAGTTCTGGGTGTAGCCTGTTCAGTCCTTGACTGAAATATATGTATGTGTATGAGGTGCGTAGTGACTGCCCATTTCTTAAAATCTAAATTTTTTTTGTGATGGCATGCAAATCAGAAGGTTTTTTAGGGATTAAACCAAGTCAAACTTGGGCAGGGCTTCTACAGATAATAGGAGGCACAGAGACATCACAGGTGCTACTCCACAGTGAAATTTTAACCATGTGCTTCAAAGACTGGTGTAGTTAAAGTTGGGTTTTTTTAATTAGATTAACAGAATTTTAAATAATGGAGAACAGTTTATTTTTCAGTAGCCTTCATTGTGGTAATATTGGGAAAGGAAAGCAGGAGCAGGAGGGACCCATGAAAAGATGACCCTGAGACAGATTTAGTCCAAAAAATTAAAATATGATGAAGTCACAAGCAATTAAAAAAAGAGAAGAAGAAGTTACTGAAACACATGAAAATAAGTCTGCTCCACTAACACCAAAGCAAGGTCTCCATCAATAATTTTCTTTTCCAGTTCTTGAAATACTGTTAGAAACCAAACAAGGGGAAATCACCTTCTTTCTAGCACTAGCTGGGAATTAGGGGAGTCAAGCAAGGCTTGCGTACCTATCTATGAAATATATTTTGCATGTAGATCTGTTTTTACTGACCTGACAGTTTATAATTGAGAAGTAGAAAACCTGTAATTTAGTGGACATAGTTTTTTTGCTTTATGTTTATTTAAAAGAATGTATGAAATTATGAGGCTAAATCAAGGAGATAGCCTGTTTCATCTTCATTTAGGAAAAGTGGATAATTCTTAAATTTCTGCCCATAGCAGTTTGCTCACATTTATAAAACCAACCTGTTGTATACCTGCTACTCACTTTTTGTGAGAAGACAGATAGCAAAATGATCTATTAAAGAGACACCTACTCACTTTTTCTGGAAAAAGAGAATAAGACTTTAGCAAACTTCTATAAGTCAAACTTGTAATTATCATTCCTCAAAAGATAAATTTATTGCATTTTGAGCTGGTACGGGGTTTAAAAATTTGACATATGATTTTTGTGCTCTGACATTGGACACTATAGCAGAATACTTGTTTAAAAGATACCCTGAACAACTTGACACTGGATGTGTTACCTCAGCGCTACATATTGATTGAGCAAAATCTCACTAACTGGAATTTGAAGTGCTTCATCAGAGAAAGACAGTACCAACAAGTGAGCTCAACAGACCCACCTGTGCACCAATGATAATAAAGTAGAATTACACATGGCCATTGATCAAATTACTAATCTACCCCCTAAAATCTTACTCATTTACAAGAAACAGACTTTCATTACAGGGACTAAAGCTTTTCTAAATATTTTGTACCTTAAACTACACAGTAAGTAGTCACACAGCAGCCCTGCCAACACAGTAACTCTGATTAAAAAAAAAGATACTATGATGGACTTGTGGTGTTAATAAACAGTAGATAACCATCATGCATGATGCTTCTAAAGTAAGACCTAAACCGTATCCTCTTACTAAGCACTTATAATTTCACAGAATCACAGGATCACTGGGGTTGGAAGGGACCTCTGGAGATCATCTGGTCCAGCCCCCATGCCACAGCAGGTTCACCTACAGCAGGTTACATAGAATGGCATCCACACGGGTTTTGAATGTCTCCTGAGTCAGAGACTCCATCACCTCTCTGGCATCCACTTCCAGTGCTCTGCCGCCCTCAAAGTAAAGAAGTTCCTCCTCATGTTTAGATGGAACTTCCTATGCTCAAGTTTGTGCCCATTACCTCTTGTGATATCATTGGGCACCACTGAAAGAAGACTGGCCTCCTCCTCCTGGCACCCTCCCTTTAAGTACTTATAAGCATTGATGAGATCCCCTCTCAGTCTTCTCTTCTCCAGACTAAAAAGACCCAACTCCCTCAGACTTTCCTCATAAGAAAGATGTTCCAGCCCCCTCATCATCTTTGTATCCTTTTGCTATACCCTCTCCAGCAGTTCCCTGTTCTTCTTGAACTGGGGAGCCCAGAAGTGGACACAGTACTCCAGACGCGGCCTCACCGGGACAGAGCAGAAGGGAGAGGCTGACCTCCTTTGATCTGCTTGCTACACATTTCTTGATGCACCCCAGGATGCCATTGGCCTTCCTGGCCACAAGGGCTCATTGCTGGCTCATGATCATTCTGTTGCTCACCAGGACTCCCAGGTCCCTTTCCACAGAGCTGCTTTCCAGCAGGTCAGCCCCTAACCTGTACTGGTGCATGGGGTTATTCCTCCCCAGGTGCAGGACCCTACACTTGCCTTTGTTGAACTTCATAATGCTTCTCTCTGCCCAACTCTCCAGCCTGTCCAGGTCACACTGAATGGCAGCACAGCCTTCTGGTGTGTCAGCCACCCCTTCCAGTTTTGTGTCATCAGCAAACTTGCTCATGGTACACTCTATGCCTTCATCTGGGTCATTGATGAATACGTTGAACAGGAGTGGACCCAGTACCCTTGGGAACACCACTTGTTACAGACCTCTGACTAGACTCTGTGACACTAATCACAGCCCTCTGAGCACTATCCTCTAGCCAGTTTTTAATCCACCCCACGCTCCATTCTTCTAACACACGCTTCCTAAGCTTACCTATGAGGATGCTGTGGGAGGTGGTGTCGAAAGCTTTGCTGAAGACAAGGTAGACAATGTCCACTGCTCACCCCTCATCTATCAATCCAGTCATGTCATCATAGAAGACTATCAGATTAGTCATACATGACTTCCCCTTGGTGAATCCATGTTGACTACTTCTGATAACCCTCTTTTCCTCTAGATGCTTAGAGATGACACCCAGAACGAGCTATTCCATCATCTTTGCAGGGATAGAGGTAAGGCTGACTGGCCTGTAGTTTCCTGTGTCTTCCTTCTTGGCATTTTTGAAGACTGGAGTGACATTGTGTCTTAGCCAGCAACAAAGAACCACAAAGCTATTCGCTCAACCCCCCCCAGCAGTGAGGGAGAATTGGAAGAAAAGGGCAAAACTCATGGGTTGAGATAAAGGCAATTTAACAGAACAGCAAAGAGGAAAACAATAGCAATAACACTAATGGAGGAATGTACAAACACGATTACTGTACTACTGCTCACTGACCAGACCAGGGAAGCCCCAGCCTGCTCCCAAGCAGTGACTTCCTGTCCCCTCCTCCAGCCAGCTCCTCCCAATAGACTGAGCATGGAATCACATGGTAGGGAATACCTGTGCTCCATGCCAGAAATTGACCCTATCTTCACGAGGACACATTGGCTTTCCTCCAGCCCTCAGGCCCCTTGCCTGTTCTCCAGGACCTTTCAAAGACGATGGAGGGCAGCCAGCAACGACTTCTGCCAGCTCCCTTGGGACTCGCAGGTGCATCCCATCAGGACCCATGGACTTGTGGATATCCAGTTTAATTAACTGATCTCTAGCTTGATCCTCCTCAACCAAGGGAAAGTCTTCCTTCCTCCAGACTTTCTGTTACCTGTAAAGCCTGGGACTCCTGATGGCTTGCCTTGAGTAGTAAAAACTGAAGCAAAGAAGGCATTCAGTAACTCCAACTTCTCTGCATCATCTGTCACAATGGCACCTGTCTCATTCAACAGTGGGCCCACATTTTCTCTAGTTTTCCTTTTGCCTCTGATGAACTTGAAGAAGCCCTTCCTCTTGACCTTGACATCCCTTGCCAGACTTAATTCTGAAGAGGCCTTGGCCTTCCTTGTTTCATCCCTGCATACTCTGATGGCATTCTTGTAGTCTTCCCAAGTGATCAGTCACTTCTTCTACATACGGTAAGCTTCCTTATTCCACTTAAGCTTTTTTAGAAGCTCCCTGCTCAACCATGCAGGTCTCCTGCTTCTCTTGCCCAATTTCTTGCTTTTCAGGATGCGTCAATCCTGAGACTGGATGATGTGATACTTGAATATCAACCATCTCTCTCACCCCCTACACTCTAGACCCCTAACCCACAGGATTTCTCCAGGCAGTTTCTTGAAGAGATCAAAATTAGCCCTCCTAAAGTCCAAGCTTGCAATCCTACTTGTCGTTTTATGCCCACTACACATAATCCTGAATTCAGTCTTCTCATGATCACTACAGCCGAGGCTGCCTCCAACCTTAATGTCTTCCACCAATCCCTCTTTGTTTGTCAGTACTAGGCCCAGTAGTACATGTCTCCTTGTTGGCTCCTCAACCTCCTTCTTAATTTCTTTATTCATCAGAATATGTATTTCTTAGAGATAATATACCATCATCATATAGGAATAATTGCAAAATAGATTGTAAAGATAGAACATGCCAAGAACATGAAGGAATACTGCTGGATGTAAAGAGATTAACAGTTTCAGCCTTCAGGCTACAGTGTTGTATACAAGTAAACAACAAGAAAATGAAGTTTTGGGGTCCTTATGCACCTGCTACTAGCATTGCCTTCTTAACCTAACTCCTTGTAGCCAACTCACGCTTCTAAAGTTAGCTGCACCAGCCCTGCATCCTGACAGCAGTCATCCTGGCTGCAGCAAGTGATCCATATAGTCACCTCTCTCCTCTTCCTCAGTGGAAAGTAAAACTTTTCTCTCACAAAACTCATCTGCAGATGATCAGGTTGTTCCTATCCATACTTTCAAGCCACACACTTTCCAAAAACTACTATTGGAGTCATTCAAGCTATCCAGACCATCTCTAGGATGATGAATCCAATGAATAGAGTGATATTAATTTAAGGATTTCAGAATTATTTTATTTTACATCAGTGTGAAAGGAACCATTACAGAGAAACAAAATGATTGTACTGAATTGTGTACCCTGTGTTTGCAATGAACATAAATTGTTTATGACTTTACAGAACACATCTCATTAAGCAAGCTGCACGTGTTGCTTTCTATGAATAGCACGTAATGGTCTCTTCTTTCATTATGAATGAAGAAAAAGACATACAGCACCCTGATGAATAATTCAGCAAACTATCTCTAAAGTTCACCTTCAGTACAAGTTGTGAAATGTATCTGACGTTTTGTTGTTGGAAATGTAACCGGGCATACATCTATTTTAAAGAGGTACACTGCTTTAGGTACTCCCTTTATGTTTATGTTTTTCAGCTTTTCTGTCAACCAGCTCCAGGACTATAGGCTTTTTAGCAGTTGTTGCATCTGGTAGCCTGGTAGAAGTAAGGCTGCCACAAACCCTTGCCCCTCAGGTGAAACTGCTAGCAAGGCTGAGCATAGATTTGAAATACGCACACACACACAAACACTATTATACAACTGATGTCAACAGCCAGAAAGATGGCCTGGTTAGGAGAAAGAAATTCATGAACAGAAGAAAATGCCTGCCAGCCTGTGAACTAGGCTTGTGAACCAGAAACATACTTGAAAAGTGCAGCTGGCCTCCTTTAAGTACAGCTGTGATACTGATGACATCCTGAGATACTACTGATAAGTGCAAAACCAAGAAAATCTAACAGCAACTTATCATCTGAAAGAGTGGAAACAGCCTGGGAAAATAAAATTGGTCTGAAACAACAGAAAATGTCATCATCTACTAGCTGTTACAGGTAAAAAATAGAAGTTAACAAAATCTATTGGCTGTTTGAAACAGTGGTGTCTTACACCTTCTTATGGGTCTATGATATAAAAGGACTTAATTTTTATCCAAAAGGGAGACTACCTTTCTGATAAACTGTTTATGTTGTGAAAACAATACATGTGTACACACAGCCACACAGACCGACATAGATAGAAACATTAAACACCTATACAAAAACAAGCAACACCAACAGCCTCATCCTGTTCCCCTCTCTAGCTGCTCAGGATAAAGGTCTGTCAATGGGAAACATACATATAGGCAATTCACATCCTTCTAGTAACTAGTCTTGGACACACAGTCCATCCGGTAGTGGGCCCTGGATCCTCAGTTTCCCCAGCTGCTGGCACCTGGGCATGTGAGCTGCAGAGGCCCACAGTCCAGCCCATCTGCTGGTACAGACTTGTTTACTTCTGCACACACACCACCCTCCTCCAGAGACACACATACAAAAGGGCCTCTCATTTGATCCTACTGATTCCTCTGGTAACCAATTAAGTAAACAACTATGGTTGTATGACCTCCCAAACCTACTCTGCTCACCAGCAAGTCACCAGCATAGTCACACATTGACATACATATCCATGCTCACTACCATTGCTGGCACCACAGACAGGTAGGTTGCATGATATACAGTCCCCGCTTCAGTTGCTGGCACATAAATTTTAACTTACTCTGGTCTTTCTGGGTGCTGGCGTCACAGACATATGAACCCCTATGACCCTTGGCTCCTCCCCTAGTTGCTGCCACTTAGCTCTCCATACACAGGAAAATAATTAGAAATGGGGTTTAATAACAAGGCAGGACAGTCTGCAGCAAACAGACACAGGGCATGGCCAGGCAAGCATACTGAACAGCAAATTGCTTACATGTAACCAGACTTTTTTATGCACTTTTTCATTCACTTTTTCCTTCCCAGAGCACTTGATATGACTTCTTTCTTTCCCCACCTTTGGTTCCTCCTCTAAACATCCTATAGGAAGTCTTCCCAAAATGTTCTTTACCTGCATTTCATAGTGTATCCCATACCCCTCATGCAGTAACCTTCTGTAAGAAACAACTTGTAGGCTCCCCAAAACAAAGACCGGGGGAAGTGGAGGTGAAGGCCTTCTGAACCTTTCTGAATGTCTCAAACACTCACAAGTACTGTGAAAGGAAGCTATACCCACAGCATGGACACGATGGAGCTTGCACAATGCAGGCCTTGCATAGAGCTTGCATGGAGCTTGCATGGAGCCTGGATGATGCAGGCTCAAAGAACTGATAGAGCTGGCACCTGCTTGTCTCTTGCATAACACAGGAGACAGGAAGCCTTTTGAAAGCCAAATGGGTCTGCTCAACTTGTGACATCACTATGTGCTAAATGCATCTGTACCCCTACCCAGATCATGCTTCCTACCACCTGGAGAGGTGGGAAACCTGAGACAAACCATCATTGTAATAGTGGGGTGGGTCGTACTGACAAGGCAAACACAAAAGGGGAAAATACGTGCCCATAGATGGCAGTGGAAGAATTTCTTTGGGGGACACACAGAAGAGCTCTCCTATGAACCAGAGATCCCCTGACCCCCCATTGGCTGGACCAATGCTGGAACCAGGACCAGTGATTGATCTCTCTCTCTTTTTCTCTCTTTTTTCTCTTTTCTCTTAGACTTAAGCAAATAATGCAAGGCTTACTGTACTGCTTGCCATAATTCACGGCATATCTGTTGTCAAGTACTGCCTACCATAATCTGTGATATATCTGTTAAGTAATGCAAGGTGTACTTTATTGCTTGCCATGATTTGTCATATACTGAACCAATTATTGTGGACCTAGTTAAACTAATAAAGGCTTGTGTGCGGACCTTGAGAATTGTATCATCTTAGTCCACACCGCTAGGGATTTACAGATCTGAGTCACAGTCCCCCCACCTCTTCTGAGCGTGTCTGAGTGGGGCGTGACACCTTCCACCACTTTTCAAGTACTCTGGAGACCCTTTCTCATAGAGTTGTTTGCATGGTTTTCCCAGACAAGGAGATGGAATTCAGATGCTAGAGGTGGACACTGGCTGCTTCTCTATTGCAGATGGGGTCCAGGGATCTTCAAGCTTTTGAGTCTCAGAGAACCATCTGTCTGTCTTTCTTCTTCTCTGATGCTGTACAGCTGGCTCGTAGCTACAGCTAAATGGGGAGCATCTCTGTTGGCTTAATAGTAATATGCTGGAGCAAGTGGGTTTAAGAAGCCACCAACGTGACATACGCCTTTTCAGTAATAATAGGGAAGCTAATCAAATTGAAATTATTACACTGCCATTTGTGTTTTATCTCTCAGTAAAATATCCAAACTGGAGACACAGGACTGCTTTAGCTGCCATTTTATTTCTAATGGAAATTCAAGGAATTTAGCATTTTCTAGATAATGAAAATGAATTCGAGAATTAAGCAGTTAATTCAAAAAGACTGTTTTAAAATATCTTCTTCAATGTTTACATGATGAAGGAGCAAGGTTTTTGTTTTCAAATTTGTCTTAAAGTGGTTTTAGAAGCATATCAATATTAAATGAATAAATAAAATGGAAACGGATTTTTCTAGTATTTTTTGAACCTTAAACTGCAAAACTGTAAAATTCTCTGAGCTATATACAGGTTTTATCTACAGAGGTGATGGAACATTTCATATTATATCTGAGAACGGCGGCTACAGATGTTTTTGAAGTATTATTGAAGTGTCCTTAATTTTTTGGATTGTGTTGCAAACACACAAATTAGAAACAATATTAGTTTAACACATGCTTTGGAACTATTTCCAGTAAATAAAGATAGAGTCAAAAATGCTATATGGACATATCTAAGCAATACTGTGTAAGACTCACAATGTTAATGAAAATAATTTTACTAAGAGAAAACTAAGTTCTGCAAATTCTGTGGCATTAGTCTCTGCTGGGCAGTTTCTCAAATGAGCATTGGCAAGGCTGAGTTTGAATATTGAGCCCTCTTGTGGAAGATCTGCCTCAAGCTCATCTGTTTCTGAAATTTATTACAAGGATAGAAATCTTTCTACTGTAATATTATTAAACCATCCAGGTCACATATTCATTCATAAATGACTGCAACTAGCTTGCTTTTATTTAAAGACACAGATAGGTAACATTTGGAGAAAATGATTATCAAATTTTTAATCACTTATCACAGGTGTTCTGGCAAGTAAACTATTTCAAGCGTTACCTCATCAAACAAAATGGTACAGAATCAAGATGAAAACAAAATAAACACTTTTTAAAACTAAATTACTTCTTTCGATTGAGCTTTGAAGTAAAAATAGATGATATTTACTTATTTCTATGAGGCACTATACTTTATAAGTCTGAAAAAATAAATTAATTGCTAAACCCAAACACTAACAAAAAAGAAGTTCTGGTGTTTCCAGCACATTCAAGCTCTTAGTATATTGAGAGAACAATGAAATTCATATTAAGGTTGTGTTTGTTTTTTACAGACCTGTAGTGTTGTATGTGGCTGTTAAAAAAAATCTCTTCTGCTAAAGGATTGACTGTGAGCCAACCAGGTTGGTTGTGAGCCAGCAATGTGCCCTTTCATCAAAGAATGTTGATGGTACACTGTAGTGCATTAGGAGGAGTGTTGCCAGAAGGCTGAAGGAGGGGGATCCTTCTGCTCTACTCAGCGCTGATGAGACCACGCCTTGAGTTCTGCATCCAGTGTGTAGCTTCCCAGTACAAAAGAGACATGGACATACTGGAGAGACTTCAATGAAGGGCCACGAAAGTGACAAAGGGACTGGAGTGTGTCTCCTATTAGGAAAGGCTGAAAGAGCTGGGACTGTTCAGTGTTAGGTTTATGGTTGGACTTGATGATTTAAGGGTCTTTTTGAACCTAAATTATCTTATGATTCTATGATTCTTATCTTTCTTTGCTCTAGAAATATTTCAGAGGCATTTCTTTTGTCTGTTAAATAATCAGCAACAATGTCAGAGTCCTAGTGAAGTAAAATTAAATATAAAGCCTGAATAGCACTTAAAATTGGTGCTTAGTCAACTTCACTACTTCTCTTCATAGTTTTTTTCAGGTTAGTGATTTCACAGCACTGTTTCCTGGCCCTCATGACACCTTAGCTTTTGCTGGCAATCCTCTAATGTAATGTAGTGCAAGATGTATACAAAGATGGAAGCAAGGGCACCTGAAATCTAAAAAGACTACTATTTTGATTTAGAAATTAGAGTATAGGAATGCTTTTAGAGAAAGGATGACACTCTTAAAGAGAAAGCCGAAAAACCCTAGAAGTCTACCAAAACATTTCTTTAACCATGAGCTTCCAATGAACAGAGGAAGCAAAAGTCACTGAAACTCAGCCAGAGAAGAGGAGACACACATCCTCTTCAAATGGTGCTATTACTGGGAATGCTGTTATTAACATGTAAATCGGGAAAAAACGCCAAAACATAACAAAAAAAAACTCCAACAAACCAACTCAGAAAGAATTTCACTGCCACAGGAGCAAGTCACCCAGCATTCACTGGGCTGGCTGCAGATCCAAGCAATTTTATTTAATAATTTTAAATAAAAACCTTTGTCTGGTACAGTACCCTGCTTCAATTAAGTATACTGAATGCATATTCTCGCTATATTCTTATAGAGATTGTAATCCTAATACCTTTAATTTTGTCATAGGATTGTTAAGGTTCAAGAAATGTTGCACTATTATACACTTTACAGTCTGCTTATCCCAGCTATATATATTCAAAAAGGTGGTAGACAAGACAGAATTTTACTTCCTGTTGGTTACCAAGAATGAGGAGCTCAGTTCACTGTTACCCTAACATAGAGTCTTAGCTGCAAAATTCAAAGCTGACAACAAGGTAGTCATATGAACTGCTTACTTCATGAATCTTCATTCTCTAAATAAGCTAAAGTTAGATTTTGCTTACGGTCTTTGATTATGAAGAAGGTGTTAATAACTTCAACATTCTTTCTGCACTTCATTAAAAAATGTTGAGCTGTCTGCCACTTTGCATCTCTTATTCTTAGACCATCATTATTGCTCTGTTGAATACCAGCACCAACAATACGTGCAGCCAAGTGCATGCCTATTACAAAAATCTAACTGATTTACTCTCCTCTCCAGCAAGATGTGCCTGTGTCATAGACACATTTCTGTTTAACAGATATATGGAATAGAGCTGCCATAAAAAGAAAGAAAGCTAAAAAGAGATCATATTCCTTCCTGTAACCCTCCTTTAAAAAAGGGGTTATAGAGAAGGAGAGAATCAGACTCTTCTCAGAGATGTATAGTGGTAAGATCAGACTCGATATTAGGAAAAAAAGAATTTTACGATGAAGGTGGTTAAGCACTGGAACAAGTTTCTGAAACAGGTTGGGGAATATCCATCCTTGGACGTATTTGGAACTCAGCTGGATAACGCTGTGAGGATGACTGAAAACTAGCAACTAAAACAGGTTGCCCAGAGACATTGTGAAGTCTCTCTTCTTGGAGATATCTAAACCTTGACTGGGCAAAGTCCTGGACAACAGAATCAAGTTGACTCTGCTTTGAGCACGGAGGCTGGTGTAGATGATCTCCAGAGACACCTTCCAACCTCAACTATTCTGTGATTCTGTTATTATGCTGCCAACATGAATAGTGATTTTGTTGTTGGTTTTGTTCCATAATTTTATTCTTTTCCTACTTTTTCACTCCAGGTTGACCTGAAGGTGTCCTTTAAGAGATGTCTTAGGCAGAAAAACACCCCCAGAGATTTATTTCAGAATTATCCAAATTGCCGTTTGTCGAGAGGTGAAAGTCTTCATAGTATTTTTCTACTAACATTTCACTGGCCTTATTTTAGTGGTTTAGATCACATAGAAATTAGAAGTATTATCCCTAAATGAAATCAAACCGTTTGTAATAGATACTGAGATCAGCATTATTGTTTTTTTCAAAGTTTCTCCTTTTTGTAAGAAATGGTTTGTTGAATGTTACCTAAAGCCATAGAGTTTAGGCACCCTGCAGATTCAGTTTTGGGTTTTTTTCAGAAAAACTTACTATATACCTTAAAAATTGAACATTTGATTTATAAAAACACAGTCCAGAATTTAGTGAGGATATTTCTAAAGATGGGATGAGATGATGATGAATGTATTCTTGCATATCACATCCTTATGATCTTGACATTGTTGTATCATAAAGTATTGTGGTTTTTTACAGCAAGAAACTTGAAGATAGACCGGCTTAGGCTGACATGATTGAGACACTGATAGTAATGCATATTCAGGACCTGAATTATTATCTTTCTTTTCTGTCAAGGTATTAAGATTTCCATTGACATTTGTCTTCTAGTTATTTCCACCACACCGCATACGTTATAAAAAATTGGAAAGAATTTAGTAAAGCAAAATGCTTCCAATGTATAATAGTACAGTTGGCAGTGTTGGGTCAAGCAATCAGTAGTATATAACCCTGGCTAGGTTTAAAATATGCATTAAAGTAATAGAAAAAGTAAGTTAAATGCATCTGATATTAAAATGGTTCATTTAGTGAACAATTTAGTGAAATATTAAAGTGGTTGTAATCTGTGTGAGGACATTGAACCATCAATTGATAGCACGGGTCAAATTTAACTGAGATTTCCTTCAATTGACTGACTCCAATTTCAACTTAAATAACTTGCTTGTTATCATATCAAATGATAGAAATCTGAAGCTGATGTTTTGAGCCAGAAAAGACACCTGGAAGATGGAATATAATTAATCTTTCGATGTGTAATTTATTAATATGAGGTATCTCCAAAACTTCTAAACCTGTCAAGACACCTAGTTATATTGGCATTTGGAGATACAACTGAAAATTTTCCAAGGAGATTGATAGAAGTAGAGCCCAGCAGTTTCTTAAACCTCTCCAAAGCATTCCTCTAGGTTAGTTTCTCCAGAGCAAAGAACTGCATTTTTGTCAGCATACCTGATTAGGTGCTAAACTTATGTCTTCTGGATTTTTTCTGTCTATAAGCATCAATTCTACTTTTTTACACTGTATTCTGAATATTTCTGTAAAGGAAAACGGGATACAGCTAGAAGGAACATTAACAAAACCCTCTTACTATTTCTGAATATATTGTTTGTATTATATTACGTTGACTTTTGGTAGGGTCTTTCATTAGAGTCAATACAAATCAGTTTTAAGGTATAGCACCTTGCACAAGTCTAACATTAGAAAACCACTTGAAAATGTCAAGGCAGCTGGTAATCATACTACAGAATACATAAGCTCCAATCATACAGCAATAGTCATACTACAGAATACATAAGCTCCAATCATACAGCAATAGTCATACTACAGAATACATAAGCTCCATTTTATGCAGCTCTGCAAAGTTTACCTTTTAGGGATTAAATTTTAATTCAGAAGAGGGTATTTTCCTGAAGTTCAATAAACATGAATATACAACTGATTTTTACATATGGGTCTTAGTTTAGCTTAATTTTAACTTCTAGCCTAGCCATAAGATGCAAACTGAAAAGTGTTGTGTCTCCTACTACACAGCTCTCCATTACATTTGTCCTGGTTTGAAGTAAAACAGAACCAATATTCTTTTCAGTAATTTTTCTTTTCAGTTAAGCCCTTTCTAACTCTGAAATTAACGGCATATTTTTCAGACAGTGTCGGCTTCTACCAGATAAGGTCTGATGTTTTTAATTTATGCTAAGGAATGGTATGCAGAGAGGTGTTTCGGAATCCAGTTCCTGTATGTTGCTGAGTCCAGTCTGGGACTTTCCAGTGATGTGATCATCATCCTGGAAGCTCAATAAAGGTTGTATATTTCACTATTTTCTTATTCATATTATTATCTTTTTTATTATTATTTTATTATTAATATTTCATTAAAGTACTTTAGTTTCTTTTCAACTCATAAGTCTCTCTCTGTCTCATTCTTCTCTCACTTGAGAGAGAAGTTAGAGAGCATCTGTCATTCATTTCAGTGGCCAGTCCAGCTCAAAG
>VZSF01006922.1:123849-142859 GCA_013398295.1 Chionis minor | reverse complement strand
TTATTATTATTTTATTATTAATATTTCATTAAAGTACTTTAGTTTCTTTTCAACTCATTAGTCTTTCTCTCTTATTTTCTCTCTCTCCTTCTCTGAAGGGAGAGAGATTAAGGAGAGCATCTGTCTTTCATTCAGTGGCCAGTCCAGCCCAATCCATGACAACATTTTTATTATTGTGTATGATAATATAGTTTTAAAGCACTGAACAGAGAGAAAAGGCAAATCTTTGCATGTTTTGCAGCTCATCATCAACCAAGAGGCCCCAGGGACAAAAAGAGCAGCCCACAACTAAGGTCTAAGAGGAAAGATGTTTATACCTTTCTCTGACCACAAATTTCAAATTAAGATTTAGTGTTAGCCATTTCCACAAGAAACCACAGCTATGATGAATTCTTGTTGAGATACAGGACAGAAATGGCAGGCTTCTTTTTAAGTTTATGTTAATTGGCAACAGATTAAATCAATTAAAATTCCCCAAGTTGAGACTTTTTTGCCAGCAACACACGGCCATGATGACCTATGTATTTCAGGCTCAAGCCCTTGAAATGGACAGGCTGAAATATCCCCACAGCCATTAGCAGATCTGTGCACTCAGTAAGAGTGATGTACTTGACTTGCTGCCTGTTACCAGAAATGCAAAGGCAATGCTCCATCTCTCCTGACTTTTATGGCAAACTCTACCCCAAAGTATAATAAAACAAAACAAACAGACACTTCAAACAGGAAGTCATTACTCCAAAACATTTAGCATTTCACATTGAAAAGAAAGTAAAAAGCAGCAACTGACTACATAAGTGTGGCCTTTAAAATATTTTCCTGATGTATAAGGGCACAGTGAAATAACCTGATAGTCTAGGTTAAGACTATTAAAAATATAAAAACTAGTAAAGAGTAATATATCTGTGGACAGGAGATACACGATATTAAGAGGAAGGTGAATTTCTGTGTGGTACAGCAAGCTTGGGTCATATTTTCAAAATGTCTGGCAGTTCAAAGGCCAGAACATTTCAGAAAAAAAGTTTTATTTCTGAAAAAGGACTGTGCTCATATTAGTTCTGGCATAAAACAGCATACAAAGTTTACACATGTAAACCTGCATGAATACAACTACTAACCATCTTGAGAACAATGACATGAAATATTCTTTGATGTTCTTTTCATCTGATCCATTGGCAAGTGTAAGATAGGTTAAGAGGAAAATATATTTAAATAGTAACTACGGCTTCAAAGACACAGTAGGAAAGACAATTGTTCAAGTATTTTATCTGCTCTCCAAATTTTAAGAGTAGAATTCAAAAGAAAAATAATAGTGTTAAAGTACATTTTCTGAGGGCAAAAGTAGAATTTCTTTCATGCAGAAAATTTTACATAACAATGGTCATAATATACATAGGAGCAGAAGGCTGTCTTTGGTGTTGTCAAATATTAGCTAAAAAATGACACAAGAACAGAAATAGAATGTCAGCAAAAAAGACAGATACAACTTTAAATGAAAATATATTTCTGAAGTACATTCATCCATTTATACAGTGATCTAAATTAGTATTATTGTATTTTCATTAGTTTATAGAAGCCTTAGACCATGTGAAGTGTTAAAAATCCAGCAACAGACTTCAGAGCAGATTTTCTGTTTATATCATTAATGTCAAATTTAATTTATGTTTATGCCTTGTAATTAAAGGGGTTTTTTATTTTTCTATATTTTAAAGTCAAACTTACATGTTCACATACAAATTCATACTTGCATCAGGCTCAATGAAGCATATTTTTTAAGCAGTTAGATGGTTTAGATCTACAACCTCCAACACTCTCTCAGGTTATCACTTTCAACAAGTTAATTCTTTCAGTCTGGTATCTTATCATCTTGCTACTTACTCTTCTGGCTAGACAACTTCAAGCCTCTCATGCAACAAAATGGAGTACATACTTTACGAGGATTTTTGCATTATCTCCTCCTTAGATCATGATCTGTTTCACCTCTATTGCTCGATTTCACTGTGCTGTAGAAAGGTACTGTAGGTCTGTACTTTTTCCCATTACAAATCCATCAAATGCAGGCTTACTTTTCATATTTCGTATTATTCAAATCTTAAAATCCTTTTCCTCTTAAAGGAGTATTTACTTTAAAATATTGCTAAGGTGTTAAATCCTTCTTATGAGTATTGATGCAAATATATGTATTTATGAAGGAAAAATCAATTATGCTGTAGTTCTCTATAAAGGCTGCAAGTACTGAACAGTAGAAGTTTGTGTTTTCCATAAGGTTGATCATGTGGGAAAGAAGAAGAGGTAAAACCAAGTTAAAGTCCCATAAGAACTGAACTCATTTAAATGTCCCCTGAAGTTTTATCAGAGAAGTAATTTAAAAATAATAGTAAAAAAACCCCCCAAAAATGCTACCTGTATCTCTTAAAAAGATAATAGGAGCAGCCTCACATTCACAAGCCCTGGTCATCATTGGGCCTTTAACCACCCCGACATCTGTTGGAAGGACAACACAACAGCGCACAAGCAATCCAGGAGGTTCCTGGAATGCATTGACAATAACTTCCTTCTCCAAGTGATAGATGAGCCAATGAGCAGAGGTGCCATGCTGGACCTTGTTCTCACCAACAAGGAGGGGCTGGTGGAGAATGTGAAGCTCAAGGGTAGCCTTAGTTACAGTGACAAAGGGATGGTGGAGTTCAAGATCCTTAGGTGAGGAGGACGCACAGCAAGCTCACTATCCTGGACTTTCAGGAGAGCAGACTTTGGCCTTTTCAGGGATCTGCATGGTAGGGTACCATGGGATAAAGCCCTGGATGGGAGAGGGGTTGGTTAATATTCAAGGATCATGTCCTCCAAGCTCAGGAGTGATGCATCCCAACAGAGGAAGTCAGGCAAAAACGCCAGGAGGCCTGCATGGATGAACAAGGAGCTCTTGGAAAGTCTGGAACAGAAAAGGAAGCCTACGGAGGTTAGAAGCAAGGACAGATAGCCTGGGAGGAATACAGAGAAATAGTCCAAGCAGACAGAGATGAGGTTAGGAAAGCTCTAAAGCCCACATAGAGTTAATGGGCAAACAGGGTGTGGCATGTCAATCAGGGCATGGTGCGGCAGTTTTCATGGCAGGGCGTGTGGGAAGGGCACTCAAGCACTGTCTGTGACCATCTTCACAGGTCAAGGGCACTCAAGGCAGAATGGTGGGCACTCGTCTGAGAGCAAAGGCTGCAGCCTGGGATCAGGGCTCAGCACCATCCACCCTAGCAGTGGTTGATGCCTCCACCTGGACAGAACTATGGAAGGGAGAGGCTGCAGTGCAGACCTCAGACTGTGTGAGGTGCCTGGACCTTTATCCTGGGGCAGGGATAGGTGGCACAACTGCCTGCAAGAGGTGTGCCCAGGTGGAAAACCTCCTGCAGCAGGTGGCTGAGCTGCAGGAGGCTCTGAGGAGGCTGCAAAGCATCAGGGAGACTCAGAAGGAGATAGGCAGCTGGTTACAAGCACAGCCTGTAGTGAACCCACCACCCACAGTCAAGAACTCCCATGCTGGCACACACAGAAGCAAGGGAGGCCTGTAACACAGAATGGAAGCTTGTAACTGCAAAGACCTGCAGGAGGAAGAGTCTTCCCCCAAAAACTGAGGTGCCCTTGCAGAACCACTTCACTGCTCTGCAGTGTGAAGAGGCAAAACCGACTGCACTGAGGGAGGTACTGGAGCTGAGAAAGATTACCCAATCGGTTCCACGTATAACAACAGTCCAACTAAGAAAAAGCAATGGGTGACAGTTGTAGGTAACTCTCTTCCAAGAGGTACGGAGGCACCCATTTGCTGGCCTGATGTACTCTCTAGGGAGGTGTGCTGCCTGCCAGCGGCTTGTATCAGGGGTACAACAGAGACTGCTGAGCCTTGTGCAGGCCTCAGACTATTATCCACTGCTGCTGTTCCATGTGGGCACCAGTGATGTAGCTGAGAGCAGCCTGAAGATTATCAAGAAAGATTATAAAGCCCTGGGAGCAGTGGTCACGGACTCTGGAGCGCAGGTAGTTTTTTCATCGACCCTCCTGGTCAAAGGGAGGGAGGTTGATAGTGCCAGGCCAATCTGGCAAATCAGTAACCGGCTACATGACTGGTGCCACAGACAGAGGTATGGCTTCTTAGATCATGGGACTGACTTTGAGAAACCTGGTCTACTGGGGCTTGATGGGGATCACCTATCAGAAGAGGGAAAGAACACCTTTGGTCAGAGGCTTGCCATCCTCGTAAAAAGAGTTTTAAATTACAGTTGTTGGGAAAAGGAAAGCAGAATCCCTCCCACTCCTACCAACATGCTGCTGTTGCCAGTAGCAGGGAAGAATACACAGAAATTTTCTGGACAGCCAGGGATCACATTAGGAAAGCTAAAGCCCAGATAGAGTTAAATCTCACCAGGGGCATCGAGGGCAACAAGAAAGCCTCCTATAGGTATATTGTGGTCAATGGGTTGATGTCCAAGTGGAGACCAGTGACAAGTGGTGTTCCTCAGGTGTCAGTACTAGGATTGGTGCTCGTAGTGCGTTAACATCTATGTTGGTGACATTGATGTTGGGACTGAGTACGCTCTCANCCATGCTGGACCTTGTTCTCACCAACAAGGAGGGGCTGGTGGAGAATGTGAAGCTCAAGGGTAGCCTTAGTTACAGTGACAAAGGGATGGTGGAGTTCAAGATCCTTAGGTGAGGAGGACGCACAGCAAGCTCACTATCCTGGACTTTCAGGAGAGCAGACTTTGGCCTTTTCAGGGATCTGCATGGTAGGGTACCATGGGATAAAGCCCTGGATGGGAGAGGGGTTGGTTAATATTCAAGGATCATGTCCTCCAAGCTCAGGAGTGATGCATCCCAACAGAGGAAGTCAGGCAAAAACGCCAGGAGGCCTGCATGGATGAACAAGGAGCTCTTGGAAAGTCTGGAACAGAAAAGGAAGCCTACGGAGGTTAGAAGCAAGGACAGATAGCCTGGGAGGAATACAGAGAAATAGTCCAAGCAGACAGAGATGAGGTTAGGAAAGCTCTAAAGCCCACATAGAGTTAATGGGCAAACAGGGTGTGGCATGTCAATCAGGGCATGGTGCGGCAGTTTTCATGGCAGGGCGTGTGGGAAGGGCACTCAAGCACTGTCTGTGACCATCTTCACAGGTCAAGGGCACTCAAGGCAGAATGGTGGGCACTCGTCTGAGAGCAAAGGCTGCAGCCTGGGATCAGGGCTCAGCACCATCCACCCTAGCAGTGGTTGATGCCTCCACCTGGACAGAACTATGGAAGGGAGAGGCTGCAGTGCAGACCTCAGACTGTGTGAGGTGCCTGGACCTTTATCCTGGGGCAGGGATAGGTGGCACAACTGCCTGCAAGAGGTGTGCCCAGGTGGAAAACCTCCTGCAGCAGGTGGCTGAGCTGCAGGAGGCTCTGAGGAGGCTGCAAAGCATCAGGGAGACTCAGAAGGAGATAGGCAGCTGGTTACAAGCACAGCCTGTAGTGAACCCACCACCCACAGTCAAGAACTCCCATGCTGGCACACACAGAAGCAAGGGAGGCCTGTAACACAGAATGGAAGCTTGTAACTGCAAAGACCTGCAGGAGGAAGAGTCTTCCCCCAAAAACTGAGGTGCCCTTGCAGAACCACTTCACTGCTCTGCAGTGTGAAGAGGCAAAACCGACTGCACTGAGGGAGGTACTGGAGCTGAGAAAGATTACCCAATCGGTTCCACGTATAACAACAGTCCAACTAAGAAAAAGCAATGGGTGACAGTTGTAGGTAACTCTCTTCCAAGAGGTACGGAGGCACCCATTTGCTGGCCTGATGTACTCTCTAGGGAGGTGTGCTGCCTGCCAGCGGCTTGTATCAGGGGTACAACAGAGACTGCTGAGCCTTGTGCAGGCCTCAGACTATTATCCACTGCTGCTGTTCCATGTGGGCACCAGTGATGTAGCTGAGAGCAGCCTGAAGATTATCAAGAAAGATTATAAAGCCCTGGGAGCAGTGGTCACGGACTCTGGAGCGCAGGTAGTTTTTTCATCGACCCTCCTGGTCAAAGGGAGGGAGGTTGATAGTGCCAGGCCAATCTGGCAAATCAGTAACCGGCTACATGACTGGTGCCACAGACAGAGGTATGGCTTCTTAGATCATGGGACTGACTTTGAGAAACCTGGTCTACTGGGGCTTGATGGGGATCACCTATCAGAAGAGGGAAAGAACACCTTTGGTCAGAGGCTTGCCATCCTCGTAAAAAGAGTTTTAAATTACAGTTGTTGGGAAAAGGAAAGCAGAATCCCTCCCACTCCTACCAACATGCTGCTGTTGCCAGTAGCAGGGAAGAATACACAGAAATTTTCTGGACAGCCAGGGATCACATTAGGAAAGCTAAAGCCCAGATAGAGTTAAATCTCACCAGGGGCATCGAGGGCAACAAGAAAGCCTCCTATAGGTATATTGTGGTCAATGGGTTGATGTCCAAGTGGAGACCAGTGACAAGTGGTGTTCCTCAGGTGTCAGTACTAGGATTGGTGCTCGTAGTGCGTTAACATCTATGTTGGTGACATTGATGTTGGGACTGAGTACGCTCTCACCAAGTTTGCCAATGACACCAAGCTGTGTGGAGCGGTTGACATGCTGGAGGGAAGGGATACATCCAGAGGGACCTAGACAGGCTTGAGAGGTGGGCCCAAGCCAACCTTGTGAAGTTCAACAAGGCCAAGTGCAAGGTGCTGCATGTGAGCTGGGGCAATTCCAAGCACAAATACAGTCTGGGCAGAGAGTGGATCGAGAGCAGCCCTGAGGAGAGGGACTTGAGCATGTTGGTGGATGAGAAGCTCAACATGAGCTGGTGAAGTGAGCTTGCAGCCCAGAAAGCCAACCATATCCTGGGCTGCATCAAAAGAAGCGTGGCCAGCAGGTTGAGGGAGGTAATTCTGCCCCTCTGCTCTTGTCAGACCCCACCAGGAATACTGTGTCCAGCTCTGGAGCCCCCAACATAAGAAAGACATGGAGCTGTTGGATTGGGTCCAGAGGAGCACCACGAAGACGATCCAAGTGCTGGAGCATCTCTGCTACGAAGACAGGCTGAGAGAGTTGGGATTGTTCAAACTGGAGAAGAGAAGGCTCTGGGGAGACCTTATAGCAGACTTCTGTGGGAGGAGCACACCCCACTCCCCCCAACCCCACCTCTGACAGGTACTAGGGCTCTTAACATTGTGGCTACTGGCACTTTTATACTTTTACTTTTGCGCCACTGGCAATGTACTGTGTCTACTACATGTATGGACCCTGGTCAGGTTCAGATCAGCACACATTTTCCTGACTAGTGGTGGGAAAAGGGAGGTGAGACACTTGGTCAACAGGCAGGGTCCCCAGCCAATGTGGTGCCTCAGCGTGGGGGAGCCTCAGGACCATGGCCAATAGATGTCCACAGTGGAGATCCAACCAGGCTATAAAATCGGGCCCCCGACACTGTCCCCCTTTCTCCTCCTCAGAGCAATGGGTCTGTGATTGGAAGCTCTTCCTTTGGATTGAGACGTCATCCAAAGTAACTTCCTGGGATTCAGTGCCCTTAGCCCCTCCTTGATGAGTGAATACTACTTCTGGATATCATTGAGTGAGCTCTCACTGTTTTTGGGTGAGCAATAATATCTTCTGGATATCCTTGAGTGAGAGGCCTTGCTTTTTGAGTGAATGTGTGCACACTTAGGAATCACCGTTCTTGTGTGTTGTTCTTATGTGTTGTGTAGTAATAACTTCCCCAATTGGTACATTGAACCTAGCATTTGTTAAATGTTGTTGCAGCAGTATTTTGGTTACTCCCATTGTCTTGTTCATTTTGTCTCTTTGGATTTAGTTATGAATTTAAGATTGTTTAAGTTCATTTTCTGTTAGGTGTTTGTAACACCTTCCAGTACTTAAAGGGGGCCTACTGGAAAGATGGGGAGGAACTCTATCAGCAGGTCTAGTGATAGGATGAGGGCTAGTGGTTTTAAAGTGAAAGAGGGTAGATTTAGATTAGGTATTAGGAAGAAATTATTTACTGTGAGACACTGGAATTGGTCGTCCAGTGTGAGACACTGGAATTGGTCGTCCAGAGAAGCCCTAGCCCTGGAACTGTTCAAGGCCAGGTTGGATGGGGCTTTGAGTAACCCAGTCTAAGTGGAAGGTGTCCCAGTCAATGACAGGAGGTTTGGAACTACATGATCATTAAGGTCCCTTCCAACCCAAACCATTCTATGATTCTATGATTCTCTGTCAAATGGTACAGAAGATCACTGAAAAGTTTTGACCACCTACAATTACAGTGTTAATAAACCTTACTAATATAGGAGTAACAATTTCAGGATACTTGAACCCACTTTCAGGAACAATGCTGTGGTTTTGATCTTCGGATTTTTGTGTAGCTTTTCAAAACCAGTATCTTCAGGTAAAAGTAAGAGTGGGAAAAAAAAAAAGCAACACCCAAATATCCTAAAACTAGGTTATTATCCTATGATTATGCTAGTCTCCCTTCCATTGTGAACTCAAAAGCCTAGAGGCTTTACATGCCTTTGGTGGAACTACGGGGTAGCTGAGTAACAAAGAACAAATGGTGCAGAATCTGGCCAAAATATGAGTAAGAAACAAAACTAACTCATGTATTTCGTGCAACTGTAGATATTCCAAAGTAGCCCAAGGAAAATGTGGAGTAATCTTGCCAAAGCAAGGTCAACATGATGTAGTAATTTGGCCAAGAGGACATTCAATTTACAGGAGGCAGGTCTTCTGCAAGTGAACTTTTAACAAACTTGAAGTGCTTTAGGCAAACTGCAGTGAAAGGGGTAACCACTGGATAGTTTCTGGCTGATATATGGTACTTTTGCAATTTAAAGTACCATAGAAGTGTCTTCTTATTAGAAGTCTAAAAGTAATTGCTTCAGATATGGATTGGTTAAAGGTGAAAAATCATGGCGTAGATAAAACACATCAGTCCTTTAGAATGGTGGAATAAATAAGATTGTAGGTTTCTGAGATGTTGAAGAGTAACAAAAAGTGAAGAAGGTGCAAGATTTGTATTAGATACGACATTACTGCATGAAGTTTTATAATGATGAGTGAAGGCTGTGCCATTTCTCTTGCAAGCCTCAGTAAACACTGTCTTGAGTATAATGTGTACAAAATAACTGAATTAATTCACTCCTGCAATCTATGCATTTTTTACAGAGAAGGAAAAGGTATATTTCCTGGGTTTTAGGTAGTTTTTGACTTTGTGCTACCAAGAAGAAAGATCATTGTTTTGCTTTTGTGTGTGTGTGTTTAAGTGTAAATTAGATAATTAGATAGTCTGACCTCTCATATATGACTTCTAAAAGCTAAGCTTAAATATCAAGTGCATAAGAAAGAACTGGACTTTAGTGGCACTAATTTTGAGGAGTCAGATGACACTGTTCAGGTAAAAGTTCTGAATTTAGAACAAACAAATAGACAAACTGAAGAGACACTTTGGTCTTACAGCATTTGTATTTCAGAGCTGTGCATGCAGTCATTTTAGTCTGACTTGTTACACATATATATAAACACATATATGCTGTGCAGATAAATATATTTACATATGTATCAACACTTCTCTACATATACATACTTATATATATATAAATATGTCGACTAATGAATAAAGAATAGTTTCATATTTTGAGATGAAGAACTATGTTAAAATCTGTCACAATATGTGTGGGTTTGTCCACATTTTCACAGATGCTCTTGTAACAGGCTAAATACTAGCCGGTAACAGTTAACATGAACCAGTGAACTTAATCAAACCAAAGTCAGTACTGCTTTTTTTCTCAGGGCATTTGTAAAACTTTTTTAGTATTATTCAACCAGCACCACACAGAAGTCTGTCAGTCTGTTCTTGTATGTGTATCAGTGATATGGAACAACTGCTTTGGAAAACCCAGTTGAAGCACTTCTCTCCAAAAATGATTTTGTGAAAGGTCTAAAGCTTGCTGGAATTTCTAATCTCTGATTGAATGCAATTACCATGTATTTCAGGAATAATCATAGTCAGTAAGTCATATAAACTGACTTGCACATACTTGTGTAGAAGACAGACCAATTAAAAATGTAGACACCGTGCAAGTCACCATCAGAAAGAAAGAAATTATAATGAAATATTAGCTTTATTTTCACAAACTTTTTATTTGTTCATTTAATATAAAGCCTATAATGTAATGTTACATGTTCTTTGACAAGCAGTTTTAGGAAGAAAGTTTACACATTTCTGATGTAAAAACCCATTTTTAAGAGATAAACACAGTGGTGGTGGGGAGGGATGCAACTAAAATATCACCTTAAATGCTAACAGTATTAGATTTTTTAGAAACAGCACAATAAATAACCCATTACGTTGTACATTTAATGCATTGCTTTCAGTCTTGTGTTGGTCCATGAGCTATTTAGGTGCCTTTAGGACTTACAAGATTTTGCATTATTCATTTTTTTAGATGCTGCTGTTCTACATACATCCAAATCAGTTTCAGTGCAGACAAAGTTTTTTCTTGGAACTTATAAAAACATCATCTTGAAATAAAGTGGATGTCAATATTTATTTCAAAAAACAAAGAATATTTCTTCTTTAAGCAAATTGTTGTTGGGTTTTTTAAACTCAGTACTATAGACAAAAAGTTTAACTAATAAAAGATAATTTGTAATAATTTGGTGGCACAGAAAATTAAGTGCTTTATGTTTTAAGATTTCCATTAACAGCCCTGAGAAAAACAAAGCAAACATATTATAGTGACCCTATTCAGAAACCGTTATCCCTTATTCATTCAGATATCTACACACAAACCCAGATGGTCATATCCTTGACCTTGTGGAGGATGCTGCTGCCTTTTACCAGTAGGAACAGTAAACTAAATATAGTTGTGTCTGCCCTGCTAATCATTTCATTGCATTTATGCATAGATTCTAGGTGTCATGGATAAACATCCTCCAAAATGTACACTGTGAAATGCAATGGACTGAAAAAAACCCTTCATTGGAGCATTTAAAATGATCCTAATCACTGTCTACAACAACCTGAAAGGAGGTTGTAGAGAGGTGGGGGTTGATCGCTTCTCCCAAGTAACAAGTGGGAAATGGCCTCAAAGACAAAGGGAAATGGCCTCAAGTTGTGCCAGGGAAGGTTTAGATTGGATATTAGGAAAAATTTCTTCACTGAAAGGGTTATTAGAACAGGCTGCCCAGGGCAGTGGTGGAATCACCATCCCTAGAGGTATTTAAAAGGTGAATAGATACCGTGCTTAGGGACATGGTTTAGTGGTGATTTTGTCAGTGTTAAGTTGATGGTTGGACTCTATGATCTTAAAGGTCCCTTTCAACCTAGACGACTCCTATTCTATTCTATTCTATTCTATTCTATTCTATTCTATTCTATTCTATTCTATTCTATTCTATTCTAGTCTAGTCTAGTCTACTCTACTCTACTCTACTCTACTCTACTCTACTCTCTTCTACTCTTATCTTTATCAATCTCCTTTGAAGATGGATTCATATGAGATATCTTCATGATCTCTCTTACAATCTGCCTACCATGTGACTCATTGGAAAGAGTACTGTTTTGTTAGGGAACACCAAAAAATGCAATATGAATTGCACAGCTTTTTGAATAACTTTTGAATCACCTTTTTGCACAGAAACTTCTTTTCAATAGGGGCCCAGGGGGTAACATACGACTCTTCCAGTTGCTCAACATACAAAAAGAGTAATGAAAGGGCATAAATTTTTGCATTTTTAGAATGCAAAAAGCAAATGATTTTTACTCCTGTCCTTCAGCGTAAGTGCTCTTCATAAATGCCATTTTGAGATATTTGGTAGAGAGTGACTAAAGGGAAGACATTTACCTGAATTAAAAGACTTGTGATCGAGAAATAAGCTAAAACACAGAGATTTTAATCTAGTTAACTAAGTACAGATAACTCAGGGTCAGTATTTACCTGTATACACATTATAGAACTAACACTGCTTGACAAACCAAACACAATTATCATTTAAAACAGATTTCTGAGAGAGAGCGCAGTAAAGTTAAGCACCTCAGTAATATGTAGCTGGAATATTTCTCACTCAGAGGCTAAAATCTATAGATAGGATACAATTTCCTTCCTATGTTTCTTTAGTTATTATAAGCAATACAAAATTCAGACAATTTTTATAAACAGTGCATCTATTTACAAGATCTGTAGCTACAGCTTTTTCCTTTTCTCCTTTTAGCTGACAGCTTGAGAACTGAGGAGCTTAATTACATGAATTTATTCATTGTGTATCTCTAAAATATAAAATAATACAGAATTATGCCATTTTCTGTGATTTAGACCACAAGAAAAATAAAAATCAAAGCCACACTCTTTGTAAAATAAGTGTGTGCACTCCTTCCTGTTCCCCAACTCCTGAATATCATGTCACATGAAGTCTCAGATATGAAGCTCTGTAAGTATTTATATATGAGAATAATGTGTCAGGTGAGAGAGAAGGCAGTGGCTTTCACTGACCTTGAGAAACCACTAATATGCATCAGAATCCTATAGTTGAATTATAGTCTAGTCTGACTGAGAACAAATACTACTGCAAACAAACAAAAATATAGTAATAGAAAATAAAAGGACATATTTTTAAAAGCTGGCTTTTTTCTTTGTGTTTATGTTATACAAACTGAAAGTGATATGTCTCCAGATAAAAATAAACAACTGTAACTGCACATAAAAGTTGGGTAACAGTTTTATCTTTTTGTTAAATCATCTGGGAAATAAATGTACATAAAACCACTTTGTATGTGAGAAAACAGGGCTTCTTACAGAGTAATTTGCACTGCCTCATACATCACCAATTCCATGTGTCCACCACTTTATTCCAATCACTTAACATGCAGGGCTCACACGTCGGCATGATAACTGGAAAATCCATAGAAGAGACATTTCAGTGCACTTTTTGAGGCTTGTTTTCACCAAATGTACTCAGCTGGAATGAAAATGTTGTCCCTTCTCTATAAATAGGGAGAAACACTGACTTTACATAAAATTTCAGGCAGATCCACTAATTTCCAGAGCATAAACCAAATAGGAACATAGTAACGTAGCATGGACAAGGATTTGTCCAGAGTAACACTGGACACAAGTATAGACAGTGCATCAAACACAGTTGTGGTGGTTCAAACCCACCCCACTCCTTTAGGCCTCTCAATACTTGGTATGATTTCCTCCCCAGGTGGGCCACATAATAATAGAATGGACCCGAATGGTACATAATGGTCTAACATGAAAGAAAGAAAAGGTGGAGAGCAATGAACTAAAACACTACAGCAACTGCTTAGTGTACCTAGTTCCCATGGCTCCTACCATTTGAAAATAATAACTATAATCGATCACTCTTGACAACATATGGATTGTGGCCACAGAAGGGGAGATACCAGAACACCAAGACCTAGCAAGTTCTGGTCTTGCATAAGTGATGGAAATCACTGGAATATTCCATTGTCCAAGCTGGGCTGGAGTGGAAAAGTACCTGATGAAAGTCAATTATCTCAGCTCCTATAAGCAGTGATTCTAGCAAAGACCTTTGAGTTCTTCTGGATGACAGCAGGGAAGTGGTCAGTGTCTCCCCTGAGTTGGGATGCTGCTCAGGCTGTGTGAGAGACTGCATCGGTGATAACCAATATTGCTGGCACCACCAACACAGCGGGTGTTTGTCTCAATATTACTATGTCAGGAACACCATCAACAGACACCACCACCACAGCCTGCTTATCATGACACTGCTGATACCACTGATGACAGGAAAACTATAAACAAACACCACAGCCTTCTTATCACAACCCTGCTGACACCATCGACACAGATGTTTATCTGCAGGAAAACCACCAACAGACTCAGGATTGGGGCGACTGAGAGACCTGGAGACCCTCTGGGAACAGTATTGGACATGAGCACCACCACCAGGTGAAAGGTGTGGTTAAGCAGAACAGCTTGTGAGGACCCTATAAAAGAACGGAACCAACCAACATCAGACGGAACATTCTCCCACCGGACTCGAAACTAATTGGACTGTCGGGACGCCGCAGCTCCAGGGTGGTAGCTATTGCTGTAAACTCCTTCATCCTCTCCTCTTTCTTTCTTTTCTTCCTTCCTCTCTTTATCGTTGGCTCACTCCTTTGCATTTGCAAACTTGTTGTCGGGCAAATAAAGTTCTTTGGCACTTGACTCCGTTTTGAGTGTTAATTCTGTTCCTGAGAATATGAGCAAAACCTCACTCTGGTCTTTGACCAGCGCGTGACAGGCTCTCACCAGGCTGAGAGAATGTTTCTCAAGCCTCAACTACTGCCAGTTGAGAAACGCTTATGTGTCATGAGTATTTAGCCTAAATTCAACAAAGGGAAATTTTGACTACAGGCTACCTTCTCTTCCATCTGCCTCTCCACCTATATGTTTATGATGTACCCGATAGCTTTATGGATGTGGATGTTCCATCCATGCATGTGTAGGACTTAAAAGTGGTACCTGTCAGCTCTTTAGAGTTGCCCACTATTAAAAAATTTCTGATTCTAGCAATCAGAGACCTGAGCATGTTTGTGTGTATGTGCGTGCACATGCTTATATGCTTTGCTCATGTATATATGTGTTAATTTGAGATCTGTGCTTTTGCTCATATGTATATGTATTGATTTGGGATACCTTATGGTAAGTTAGTATGAATCGTGTCATCTTCGAATCTGTAATTAAGTCACTGTTCAGTTATTTTGTTAAATCACTTTATAAACCTTTAAATTTGTTAATGATTAAGTGCTGCTAAAATTCAACCTCTTGATTCACCTCAAATCATTAATCAATTTTTAATCGGTGCTAAATCATAACTGTGTGAAGATTACCATCCATGACAGCAGCATATCCAGCCAGTCAATAGAGGTGATTATCCCACTGTATTGAGCACTGGTTCAGCCTCATGTTGTGTACTGTGTGCTGTTCTGGGTCCCACCATTTAAGAAGGATGTGAAGGCACTTGAATGTCTCCAGAGGAGGGCAAACAAAGTGGTGAAAGGGCTAGAAGGTATGTCCTATGAGGAGCAGCTAAGGACTCTGTGTTTGTCTAGTTCAGAGAAAATGAGGCTGAGGGGCAACCTCATGGCTCTCCACAGCTTGATGAGGAAAGGAGGTAGAGAGGGAGGTGCTGATCTCTTCCCCTTGGTGTCCAGTCACATGATGTGTAGGAATGGTTCAAAGCTGTGCTGGGAGGGTTTAAACTGGACATTAGGAAGCATTTCTGTAGCAATAGTGTGGTCAAACACTTGAACAGGTTTCCTAGAGAGGTGGGCAATGCCCTATGCCTGTCAGTGTTTAAGAGGCATTTGGACAATGCCCTTAATAAGATGTTTTAGCTTTTGATCATCCCTGAAGTGGTCAGGCAGTTGGACTAGATGATTGTTGTAGGTCATTTCCAACTGAACTATTCTATTCTATTCTATTCTATTCTATTCTATTCTATTCTATNAACACACCTTTGAAGAAAGTTGTCACCCTTAAAAGGAATTTCATATTTCAAACATATATTGCTTGAAAAACTATCTTTCACCCTAAGTCAGTTGTCCACTGACTATTTATCCACATAATATAGCTTTTCAATGAAGATGGTTCATATAGTCTACAAATAAAGGTATATAGATTTCTTTCAAGATCATCTTATTTCACAATGTGATCACAAGTATTTATAAGCAATAGTGAGTTCTGACAATATAATTGTTGGATAATTAATACCTACTGGAATTTACTTCAAACAGGATTAATCTAGTTGTGGTAGTGCAACACCCCTCCCCTGCAATGAACTTGGTACTTGGTGTGATTTCCTGCCCAACATGGGCCACATAATAATACAATGGACCAGAATGTGACATAACAGTCAAACATGAACGAAAGAAAAGGCGGAGTTAGCAAGAGACCAGAACACAATAGTGTGCCGGGTCCCCATAGCTTCTACTGTTTGGAGTTAACAACCATAACTGATCACTCCTGACAACATATGGATCATGGCCATAGTGAGGGGCTATACCAGGACCCCAAGATCTAGCAAGTTCTGGCCTTGCACAACAGTAGAAAGTACTGGAATATTCCATTGTCTGAGCCAGTCCAGAGTGGAAAAGTACCTAACAAAAGTCTTTTATCTTGGATTCAATAAGTAGCGATTCTAGTAAAGGCCACTTGAGCTCTTCTAGATTGCAGCAGGCTGCAGCCAGTATCTTCCCTGAGCTGAGATGCCATTCTGGCTGATACCTTGAGGCCAGAGCAAGAGAATTCTTCTCANGTGACAGGCTCTCACCAGGCTGAGAGAATGTTTCTCAAGCCTCAACTACT
Source organism: Chionis minor (assembly GCA_013398295.1). Lineage (NCBI taxonomy): Eukaryota > Metazoa > Chordata > Aves > Charadriiformes > Chionidae > Chionis > Chionis minor. Next base: position 126,489 of record VZSF01006922.1, on the reverse strand, counting down.
GCCAGTTGAGAAACGCTTATGTGTCATGAGTATTTAGCCTAAATTCAACAAAGGGAAATTTTGACTACAGGCTACCTTCTCTTCCATCTGCCTCTCCACCTATATGTTTATGATGTACCCGATAGCTTTATGGATGTGGATGTTCCATCCATGCATGTGTAGGACTTAAAAGTGGTACCTGTCAGCTCTTTAGAGTTGCCCACTATTAAAAAATTTCTGATTCTAGCAATCAGAGACCTGTCTGTGTACATGTATGTGCACGCATGCTTATATGTTTTATTCATGAGGATATTTAATAATCTGAGATTTGTGCTTTTTGCCCATATATAATTGTATTGATTTGGGATACCTTATGGTAAGTTAGTATGAATCGTGTCATCTTCGAATCTGTAATTAAGTCACTGTTCAGTTATTTTGTTAAATCACTTTATAAACCTTTAAATTTGTTAATGATTAAGTGCTGCTAAAATTCAACCTCTTGATTCACCTCAAATCATTAATCAATTTTTAATCGGTGCTAAATCATAACTGTGTGAAGATTACCATCCATGACAGCAGCATATCCAGCCAGTCAATAGAGGTGATTATCCCACTGTATTGAGCACTGGTTCAGCCTCATGTTGTGTACTGTGTGCTGTTCTGGGTCCCACCATTTAAGAAGGATGTGAAGGCACTTGAATGTCTCCAGAGGAGGGCAAACAAAGTGGTGAAAGGGCTAGAAGGTATGTCCTATGAGGAGCAGCTAAGGACTCTGTGTTTGTCTAGTTCAGAGAAAATGAGGCTGAGGGGCAACCTCATGGCTCTCCACAGCTTGATGAGGAAAGGAGGTAGAGAGGGAGGTGCTGATCTCTTCCCCTTGGTGTCCAGTCACATGATGTGTAGGAATGGTTCAAAGCTGTGCTGGGAGGGTTTAAACTGGACATTAGGAAGCATTTCTGTAGCAATAGTGTGGTCAAACACTTGAACAGGTTTCCTAGAGAGGTGGGCAATGCCCTATGCCTGTCAGTGTTTAAGAGGCATTTGGACAATGCCCTTAATAAGATGTTTTAGCTTTTGATCATCCCTGAAGTGGTCAGGCAGTTGGACTAGATGATTGTTGTAGGTCATTTCCAACTGAACTATTCTATTCTATTCTATTCTATTCTATTCTATTCTATTCTATTCTATTCTATTCTATTCTATTCTATTCTATTCTATTCTATTCTATTCTACTACAAATGAACATTTTAGAATGCAGACACATGGGCTGATGTAGTCTTACTTGGAGAAACTGTATCCCTAATCCTTAAGGCATTTAGCATCTGAGTTTTGAGATGCTATGATAGCAATATGAGATGTCTTAGAAAGAAGGCAAACAATATATGAAAGATCTTTTTTTTTTTTGAAATATTTTACAAAATGCAAGGAATGCAGGTATTGTCTACTGTAAAGCACTAAATCAAGAAGGCTGAACATCCTCCTTTAAACACTGAACATGATGTTACCAAACAGGATAGTACTGCTTAATAGTATAGTATGCCTTTGATAAGCTTGAGATTCACAGTTTTCAGACTAAAAAGCCCTTCCTGCATCAGGCACAAACGTTTGAGGTTTGAAGATGAGTCCTTAGCCCCATTTTTGTATCTCCTTCTGAAGCAGAAAATTTCAACAGTGCTTTCAAAATAGATTCAGAAGATTTCAGCTTCATTCAACATCAGAACACAAATTATAGTCTCATCATATACATTTCACATAGGAAAAATGCACAGTTTAAACAATTATGCCGTTCAGCATTTTTTTCTGAATATTTTTTCCAGTATCAATTTGTAAAAACATACATTTATTCTCCAATAACTCAACGCTACCCATTGTTTCCATTTGTTTTTAACTATGTATTAAAATCATGTTGCTGCAAACTGATAATACAAATGCAGCTCTCATTAATGATTTATCCACGTGTGCCATTTCATGGACTTGCAATTAGAAGACTTTTAATGTACTTAAAACCTCATTGATTTTTTTCCTTAATTGCTAATGGAAACTTCCTTGAATTTTGAGTTGTACACATATTTCTTTAGTGGATGAATAAACAGTACAAAGCACACTGAAGCCAAGTTTCTTGAGATGGATGGGCTCCAGTGCAACACAGCAAGACTTTGCCACTGGTGTCTATCACAGGATCTATACAAAACCAAGAGAACGCACTGTCTTCAATTCAAAGACTGTGCTTTGAAACAGACAACAGAAAGAGAAGTGGAGATTCTACTGACATCAATAGTCTAAACTCACTATCTTTACACAGGAATGGTTAAAATGTACATATACATATACATACACATACACATGTACATACACATACACATACACATATACATATATGTATACACATTATCTGATGTCCTGATCATTTACTCATTTATATACACATAAACTAAATTAATGTGTACACTTCCCTCTTTCGGTCTTGCTAAAGTAATTACCTTATTCACATGATCAAATTTCTGTGACCCATTTTCTACACTTTTTAATATTTTAGAGGTACAGAACAACATATTAAAAAGAATATATAATTATATCACTAAAACAATAGCTAGGAAAAATATTATTACATTCATTACTTTAATAAAACAAAAATTATTAAACCATAAATTATAATTATTT
>VZSF01006922.1:36346-123844 GCA_013398295.1 Chionis minor | reverse complement strand
AACCATAAATTATAATTATTTATAGATTACATTATATTAGAATAAATATAATATAATTGGGATAAATTATACTAAAATCTGAAATTTAAAACACTAGCTATTATTTTAAGTTACATTCAGCGTGCTTTATTAGAGCTGCAGGATAAAAAAAGTTTCACCTTAGCAGTAAAAAGGCAATTGTGAAAATGTATCCCAAGAACTGACTATGACAGGAGGTAGAAATGTTAGTTCTACCAAGTAAAGAATTTTTTCGGCTCTTTTTTTATTGCTTTACCATATGCCCTTTACATACAGTATACAACTAGCCACTGTGCTTGAATATGTTCCTTATATCTCCTATTATTAGTATGTTCAGCTGCTAGGGAGCACTGCAACATCAGCTGAATACAGTGTGGTCTGTACATTCTTTTTAGAGCTTCTTTTGTCCATAATTTCCTCACTGATCCCTGCATATGTCTGGCATCACTGGCCTCCCAGGGTTCCCCGCTAAATATACATCCATTATGCAACTTTGACTCTTGTTAAATCATATATGACTTTCCCATGTTAGCACCACAGCTATTAGAGCTGAAAGATTGTCTGCTGCAGGGTGACAAAAAATCTGGCTGTGTGGGGTTAGAAAGATCCCATCTCTACACTTACTGCTCTGTGGATTCTCTGGGATTTCAAAGGTACTCAAGCACAGTCAAAAGTGAGAGAGAACATAACTTGACAAAGGTTCAAATTTCACTTGGATCTTGCATGAATTAGTAGAGTAGTTTATTGTTTTCTCAACTGATTTGATCACATTCATTACAATGCAAATGTCACAAATCTATCAGCATTCACTTGACTTACCTGCAGGAGAAACACGTGGTTAATTTACACACTGTTAAAAAATTCTGATTCTAATAAGCAGCAGTAGTAATTAAATTATATAGGCGTTGCATTAAAGAGACTAAAAACTGCATCTGCCAAATACTCAGTATAATAAAATATTGCATCCCGTATTTCTGGTGGTTTTCCATACATAAATAATTCTAGTATTTTTTAAGGTATGACATTCTTATTCATGTAAATCAAAATTATTTTCAATCAATTTTTTTTATTTTCAGCCATTTTTTTGACTAAACAAAACCTACAAAACTAGAAGTGCAATGCTCAAATACAGATGCAAGTCTGCAATTGAAATTTAGCCTAATTCTCTCTCCTTGCTGGGAAATTTAGAGGACATGCTGATTCCACAGAACTGCAGCTCATAGTCTCATTTTTATTGTCATTCCTATTCCCCAAAATCCCTAATTAATACTGAAGTTATTAACAAAAAGATACAAGAAAACTTCTGGTTGCAACAGGCTTTTTAACCTGTTGAGTTCACCATGAGAATACTAATTAAGAAAAAAGTTTAATAAAGTGTAGAATAATAGCAAAAGTACATTTTGATTCAAGCTAACTGTTAGAGCTCATTAAAAGGGATCTGATGGAAAACACCACCAAAAGTCAATGGAAACTAAGAATGGAGATAGAAGAGGTGATTATTTTTTCTGTCTCTTTGTGGTTTTTTTCACAAAGATTGATGAGAGCTGGAGGAATTTATCACAATTGTATAACTTCAGAGATCTGATTTAGTTTTCCTCTCTCAGAAACCACGCGAAATTCTGAATCTCAGGTCTTTATTGAAGAGTAGCATAAAGCCTGCAAAGAAATAAAAGCCAAGCAGATCTGTTTTTTTCTTTCAGTGAGGATTTTATTTTCTTCACTTCTTGATTTTTTAATTGGTTCAGTGTGAGACCTGATGCAAGCTGCACAATTTCTTCTTAAAGTCTTGAGCCACACAAAAGTTTGGATTGGATTTTACCTCCTTCTATCAATTTTCTCTGTGATTATTCTTACTTCAACTGACCTGTTTTTTTCCACTAAGGGTAGTGTGAAGCAGGGATGTTTAACTGATACCAAAAGTACAAGTTACTTCTATATGCTGTTTTCTTCCTCAGGACAAGCTGCAGAACTGCTTTCCCATTTATTTGTTGTTAGAGTATGCGCACTTACTATATGCATAGTTGTAAATAGTTGTGAGAGACACAACAGGCAGAATATTGGCATTAAACTCCATTTGATTTTGTAGTCTTTTACCTTTTCCCACTTTACATCTGCCAATTACCAATTTGAGAATATGCAGTCTGCCTTCTCATTGTTACTGAGTGCTGATTAAGAAATTATTTCATTAAGCAACAATCTTTGAGAAACTTAGTAATTACTTAAAGGGCTTACACTACCAGTTATGAATGAAGGTACATCCTGCATATATAAACTAAATTTATGAATCACGGACTGATTCACTATTTGTGTAAACCTAAATATCTTTGAGTTCAGAAGAACTACCTCGGTTTGTACTCACTGGTGTTCAATCCATAAATTTATCGCATAGAAGTGATTTAAGTTAGGGGGGTTAGAATTATAGGGAAAAAAATCAGTGAGGTACTGAACTCTTTCTTCTAAATAATGACTGGTTTCAGCTCCCACTGAGAGAAATATATTCTGTTTGTAATTCTCCTCATCATGCAACAACAGCTGTGCCTTAACGTTGACAGGATGCTCACAGAAAATCAAATAACCATTTAAGATATGCAGATATTGGAATGTAAATACTCATCTGTTTTGTTCATCTTCTTATTTATGCAATTAGAGTATCAGGCTGACTAGCAAGTTTTGACAGGGAATTCCATAAATTCATTTTATGCATAAGCCTCCTGTCCTAAACAAAAAGGTAGGCAATCATTTTATTAGACTCTCAGATTGTAAGAACCTTGGAAGCTCATTCTTAGGTATGCCCTTTATTTCTTCACTTTTCCATCCTTAAAAATTGAATTGTACCTCTGTACTCAGCACTGGTGAGCCTGCACCTTGAGTACTGCATTCAGTTTTGCCCCCCTCACTACAGTATGGACATTGAGCGCGTTCAGAGAAGGACAACAAAGTGAGAGGTCTAGAGAACAAATCTTAAAAAGGAGTGGCTGAGGGAAGTGGAGTTGTTTAACCTGGAGAAAAGGGGACCCAGGGGAGACTTTATTGTTCACAACTACCTGAAAGGAGGTTTTAGCAAGGTGAGGGTTGATCTCTTTTCCCAGGGAACAATAGGCAATAGGACAAGAGGAAATGGCCTCAAGTTGCACCAGAGGAGGTTTAGATTGGATATTAGAAAAAATTTCTTCACTGAAAGGGTTATCAAGCATTGGAACAGGCATTAAAAAGGTATTTAAAGACAACGTATTTATATAAAAGGTGTTTATAAGGTATTTAAAAGACATGTAGATATAGTGCCAAGGGACATGGTTTAGTGGTAACTTGGCAGTGCTAGGTTAATGGTTGGACTTGAAGATCTTAAAGGTCTCTTCCAACCAAAACCATTTGATGATTCTATGAAAACTGCTATAGGTTATTCAGTCCTCTAGTCAGCAAATATTCGATACCAATGATATGCTAGTGTTCTGCTAGTGCATAGTTACATTATTATATAATTGATTTTAGTGCAGTTACATCGATGTGAAACCAATATACAAAGAATTAACCAAGATTTCCATCTTGGCCCTTTCATGCTTTTGGCAGCCTGTCAGAGTTTTCCTTTTCAAGCATACAAAGTAACCAATTCCTTTTTTTCTTTTTCTCTTCCCACTCTTCCTTTTATTAAAGAGACTACAGAAAAACCTACCACAATCTGTTTTAATTTGCTTCAAAAGTAAAAACATACTGTATAAGGTATGCAAAGTGCAGCTTTTCCCAGGACTGTTCAATGCTATAGAACTGCTCTGCAATGTATGTGCAAGGAGAGCAAGTGGCATCGTACAGCTCAGTCTTGCCAAGCCTTTTAATTTCATCAGTTTTTAGGAAGGTTCTAGGTACCCCTTTAACACTTAGCTTATGAAAACAAAGTAACCCCAAATAGATCAGGAATAAATGGATCAAAATAAGAATAAGAATAAGAATGTCAGCTATTTAATGACAAACATCTTATTTAAAACTTAGATGAAAGACCCCAACCCAAGCTACAGTTACAGACAGCAAGAGAAGAGAAAATAAAACTTTCAGAGGGAACACATGGCTGAACCATAAAAAGCTTAAACTAGTGAATATAAGCAACCTATGTGCTCAGATGACAGAGAAATTTAACTGTTAATGCATCAGGTAATGAATATTTTAGAGTAGTGCTTTCGGATTTTGTTTCTTTGGATTTTATTGGTCTGGACATGCCCACCCTCAGATGAATTCTTGCTAGTCCTGCTATTAGAATTTTAATCATAATTTTATATCAACAATGAGACTGGTAAAACAATGGTGTAATAAGTGTCTATTTTGAATCAACTCTTTCAGAAAGTTCGTGATCTAAATATTATTAAGCAGGGAAAGTTACTTTCAGATATGTTTGCTATGTCTGACTTTTTCAGCCATCTCTTCAGGCTATGTTGATCCCCAAAATAGTTCATATATAATTGAGTCATCTTATGCTATAAAATTTTATTGACCATGGCAAAAAACAAAGCATATCTATAGCTGTTGGGGTCACACTGTGTTTAATAATGACATTGGGCCAGCATGTTAGCTGAATAGCAATTAATTCCTTTTCCTATCTCAACACTTATTCTGCAAAATATTTTTACAGTCTTTACAGTATGCTACCATAGAAGCATGAATAGCTCTATCATTATATTTTACTCCAGTTATCACAAAAAAGTTTCGATTCTTTGCTCAGATCTACTGATATATTCAATATGTTTGTTTTAGAATGTGACCAGTATCCTGTCAGGTCCTTTTTATTTTGTCCCAAAATTGAAAATCTTTCCAACATTTCTGAAGTAATTGTTGTTGGTTTTCCCTACAGGCTCTCATTACTAGTTAACATTTTTCTATTCTGTCTCCTACAGTTTAAAGGATTCAGTCCTTTTTATCATGTTCTACTTTTCATGAATTCAGATTTATTTGCTGTGTACTTTAGCTCACTTTATAAGCTTCTCTCAGAGTTACACTATCTTCCATGACATTTTTACTGTGTTCTTCCTCTTTTTTGTTCTAGAATTTGTACTAACTCCCATATAGGCAGAAACTCCATGGTTATCATCTGTTCCTTTAGGCACAGGCACGAGACCTACACAAAGAGATGGTACTTCAACTACTTTAATGTGTTCACTTCTTCCTCTGAAAGATATGGGTTTGTTCATGTCAAACAAAGGTTTGTAGTACGTGTGACTTTTCCCCACAGCAAGATCTATTTTTCATGTGTGTACAAGCAGATGGCACACATATTGGCTGGTGCTTTAGAGGCAGCCCAAAACCAAGCATTTGGTTTAGCAAGATACTAACAGTTGTAATTTAAGCAGACAGACAAATAAACCAACCAAAAAAACTATGGAAAAATGGCCAAGATTTTTTTATTTATTTGGTTTTTAATATTAGGTCTTATTTAAACCAAACCAAACCAGATTTTCTGGTAGATCTTCAGTTATTAATTATATCTATAGATGTAATTGCATGTAATTGCAAGTGCATAAGCAGAAGTTCAGGAAAATGTTGCTCTTAAAGTTTTCTACTATTTTGTTTATTCTTCCTTTGATTTAGTCTTGATGTACTCTGTTTCCACCAGAATGAGGATCAAAACTCTTTTCACACAATAAATTATTTTTCTTTACTTCAAAATTTCAAAATGTCTCAGCTCAGAAGGGAATATTAACTGGGGAATGTTAACTGGCACGCAAGTTCATTAAGACTTGGATCCACAACAGGATATTCCACATGCGTACCAATTATCTTGAAATTTCTAGTGTTGAAAGGCTGTTAGAAATTCAGGCAAAATTACCCCAATAAATCAGAAACCCGCAATCACAAAAAAACTCACAAACAGCAACAGCAAAAACCCCCATGATTGAAACCTCTGGCTTTGAACCTTTTTGTTTGTTTATTTCAATGAATTCACCTTTCCTAATAAAAAAGGCATCAGAAATTTTCCAGAAATCTGTGATCTCTGTGGCAGTGACTTATTAATATTATTGTATCCTACTGTAGTAGACTGGAGCAGGAGCATGTTAACATCTTCTACATTTGACATATTTTACAAGCATACAGTTTAAAAAAAAAAAAAAAAAAAGAAAAAGGAGACAAATGTTTGGGAAATAGTTGAAATACCAAAGAATTAATGTCTAATAGTATTACGTACAAAAGAATGCTATTGGCCAAAGGCAGAAAAAACCCCAAAAAACTTCTGAGAACAGTACGTTGTAGGTCAGATAATTGTTATATAGGTCTTTACTACCAAGTGTCCATCCGATACCAAGTACCAAGTACCTATCTATGTTGAGGAAGCAGTTATGTTGCTAAAAATCAGGACTGGTGCATTTTTCTGTTCCAGCCGATATTTTTTTTTTTTCTGCATTGTTAATGTGAACTAAATACAAACAGGACCTAAAGTCTACCATTACCATTGATCTTCAAAGCACGGTTTAGTATGTATAAAGGTCCCTGGTAAATGGATATTAGTGTCTTTTACCTTCCCAGGCAGTGTTAAAAGCTCCTGGGAAACATCAAACAATATGTTATATGTTCATTAGCACAGTTTTACTCTTCTCAGTCACTGTGTTACAGATATTATTTGAGCTTCCTCCCCTTGCTGCTCTTACCTATTATGCCTCATCTTAAATTTTTCCCACAGAAAACTAGGTAGGTTTTGTTTATTTTTTTATTTTATTTTATTTTATTTTATTTTATTTTATTTTATTTTATTTTATTTCATTTCATTTCATTTCATTTCATTTTATGTGTCCCCAAGGACCTGGAACTTTTCCAGGTCTTTGTTTTGCTTCTACACTTTCGGCAAAAGAAATTAAAAGGGGAAAATTTATGCTGGAACAATGACAGAAGTAGTCTATTCAATCAAAATCATGTCTTGGTACAGAGATTATTAGTCAGTAATATCCACATTCTATGTAAATAATTAATTTGTAACACAGAAATTCTAAAATATAGAATGTCCTTGAATTGTTCATTGAGTTTGCTGCTTACATTGATTGGAGAAAAAATAAGCCTATTTTAAAAAATTCTAATGATACCACATCAAAATCTAAAATGGCCTATATGGTGCATTATCTGGAGATGAAAAAAGTTTTTCAGTTGTGCTAATTTTACTTGTAAGTACCACTCTGAATAATTCTGTATGCAATGCAGTCATGAAAACTGATATGAACTTGCTCTTTCCTATACACAAATTGAAAAGACCAGAGGATCAATCAACAGAGAATATCTAGCAAAGAAGTAATTAAAATATAATAATTATCCATCATAAAAAATGCTTTGATGTCTTAACATCTTCTGAAATGGCTCCCCAAAAATGGAGATGAAGTAGCCATATTGTAAATAAAATGCCTCTTCATTAACTGCACCAGTAAGAAAAGCAGGTAAAATGCTCAAGTAGCCTGAGAACAGGCTATTGCAAAGTCCTGCACCTGGTGAGCAATAACTTCATGCAGCAGTATAGTCTGGGGCATGGCTGCCTGTAAGTTAGATTTGCAGAAAAAGACCTGGGGGTGGACATGTTGATCATGAGCCAGCAAAGTTCCTGTATAGCAAAGACGGCCAGCAACATCCTGGGCTGCACTGAGCAGAGCGTTATCATCTGGTTGAGTGAACTGAACCTTTGCCACACACTGGTGACAACACATCTCAAGTGCTGTGGTCAGGTCTGGGTTCCCCAGTACATGAGAGATATCTACATGCTGGAGCGAATACAGTGAAGGGTCCATGAAGATGATTAAGGAATTGGAGCACCTGTCATGTGAGGAGAGGCCTGGAGGAGCTGGCAGAAGAGAAGGCTCGGAGAATCTTATCCATGTGTATAAATACCTCATGTGAGAGAACAAAGAAGATGAAGCCAGACTCCTGTCAATGTCATACAAAATGAAAGATATGAAAATCCATCTGAACATAAGAAAACACTTGGGTTTTGTTGACTGTTTGTGTTTTTTTTGGTTTGGTTTGGTTTTGTGGATTTTTGTACTGTGAGGGTGACTGAGCATAGGACCAGGTTGCCCAGAGAGGCTGTGGAGTCTCCATCCTTGGAGAGTCAAAATGCAACTGGACATGGCCTTGTGCAACATGTTCTAGCTGGCCCTGCTTGAACAGAGGGTTGAACTAGAGAATCTCCAGAGGTCTCTTCCAACCTTAACTATTCTGTGATCCTGTGATTCTGCTTTTCAGGGAGATAATAGAAGCTTTCAGAGTGTCTTAAACTGTGTGAGTGCAAAAGATTTCATGTTTTAAACCATCTGTCTAATAGGGGAACATAGCGTTTTTCCATCACAAAACGGCATGAACTATTCTTGAAGACATGATGCAAACCTTCACTGTGGAAAAGCAATAATAATGGTATATATCAAACCAGAGATGCCAATATTGCATACCAAAATTCTATATAGATCAATCTGGACAGAATTAGAACAACTATACTCTTTGACTGTGCTTGTAACTGTTTCATTTTTGTTGTATATGAACCTCTGGAAGACTACCTCCTAACAGACGTACTCAGAAAAGGAAACTTCAGCTTGAAAATCTTCAGTTATCTGTGAGAGCAAGTTTCAAACTGTGCATAGTACTTCAGCCTCTGTTACATTTTCCCTAAGCAGCAACTGAATCAATTATTTTCACTGACAAGATACTATATTTATTGCTTTTTTAAAAACTATGTCCTTCTAAAAGCAGAAAAATATTTCTAGTTGTACATTAGCATGAATGACAACATCGCTGTTTGCAGGCTACAGCATCTTCTGTGCCCTTGTTTTTGTTAAAAGCAACTAAACAACCTTAACTTGCACAAATGTACCACATGGAGAATTATCTCAGCCATTTGAAAAGAAAAGTTAATTAGCATTAATCTTTCTAACATTTGCCCTTCAAATACCTGTGGAGGAGTCTGCATGACCTCTTGGTGCTATCAACTTGCAAGAGTCAAATATACGTATCTTTACAGCTGTAGTCCTTATGGCTGTAAGAAAGGAGAACCAAAGGATATTGGTAGAAATGCAGTGTTTTTCTTGGAGATTAGTGATGCAAAATCTAGATGAAAAGTAAACAAATGAGTGTGGATTAGCACCCTAAATAATTTTAGGAAGTAAGTAACAACAGTAAACAAAAAGGATAATGGTTTAACGAAATCATCAAAAGTAATATTTGACTGCGTGATCTACGTAACAGGTAGACAATGAGACTGATGATGTAAGCCCCACATGGTAAAACAAATTTGGGGAGGATCTGAAAACTTCTCCACAGAAACAGCTATCCATACACCTGACTGCTACATCAAAGCATTTGAGCCTTGTCTCCACAGGACATAGCATAGAGTAAGTGAAGTGTTGCACCCTACATTTGTACCGTAGTCAGTACAATGTTCCTGATCAGTGATTTTTGTCAAAACAGGTGTCCATCTCCAGTTGTCTGTTGGGTTGCCTCGGTGGGACTATGTCTTCCCTGGTATAAAATAAGTATTTAAAATAACCTTAGACTCACCTATTTGCCTGTCACCCACACTAATCAATCAGATGTCACAACACATGGTGATGAAATCTGATGTGTTATGTGGGCAAAAGGCATTAAAGGTACTGCAAAACTGTCCCTGTGAAAACACTGAATTGCCTTTAAGAAAATAGTGGAAAGCTAATAAACCTCTTGACGCAAGCAGCTTTATTTCTGATAGTTCTGGAGGATGTGATCAAAAGACAGCTCTGAAAAGGGAGGGACTTTTTCACTGTTTCCTTTAATTTTATTTCAAAATATGGTAAAGCAAAGAAAGTTAAAGATTTGAAGACCTGACAAAAAGATAATCTCCCCTGACATTTATGAATTAAGGAAAAACTAGAAGATAATGAGGGCCCAGTTGTGCTCCTAATACTTGGGGGTTTTGTTTGCTTTATCTTTACTTAAAATTACAGTCATCAATAAGGTTCATGACTGCTGTGGTGGACCTAGCTCTACAGTTATGAAGGAATTCTAGAATCTTCTAATATATCTAGAAAATTTATGAATTGAATCTTATTCACTGTGTTTCTTAGCTGTTTACAGTCTCATATAAAGCAGTGCTTTAAACAAAACAAGCTATCATTGATTCTGTAAAAAAAAGTAAATATAAGTGCCTCTTGTTAATATACAACCCCCTAACTAGACCCAAAGTTCATATGCAATCTGATGTGCTCCTGGCATTGGACATCAAATTTTCGTAAAAGCTAATTGAAGGATTACTAACCTTCCCAGACTACACAAAAAGCTTGTAAGTGTTCAACTGAGGTCCCCTTGCCCTGTCTATAGTCACGTTAATCAGCAGCATGGCTATGCTAGTGCAGGAGCTGTTGGATAATTCAAAATACAAATACAATTCAAAATGGTTGAGAAGAAGTTGGTCAGCACAGAATGCCCCAGATACCAGCCAGTAATATAAGTAGAGAGGAAATGTAGAAATGATTAATTTTTTTCAATGTATGTGTATTCAGTTGGAACACAATACTGTGTAGAATCTAGTACCATTTCCTGAAAATAAATAACATTCAGATAGAGATGCATTTCTTCTTTCCCATTTTCATTGTAGCAGAAGAATAAGAGGAGAAGCTGGAAAACACATTAAAGGTAACTGTGAGGTCTTTAAAATATAATGACATCATAAAATCATTTGACGTCAGGGATTTCAGCACATCGTTAATGACAGAGAAGGGAAACCACCAAAATTAACATTGCTATGCCATTCTGTATCTGATAGTACTTTCTCTGCAGCAAGTAAGTAAATTCTTCTTATTATCATTAAAAAATTCACCTTATATTACATCAATGTTCACAGAGTTTAATAGATGTTCCTTGCATATTTTCATATGCATTTAAACTGCACTTCAAGTCTCAGGTGTTACAAACAAAGTTACAAGTTACAAGTTGAAGATTATGTATCACCGTATGCTGTCACCACAGTATGGTAAATGTCTAGCAGAAATTCTCTAATAATGGCTGATAAGAGACTCCTAAGTAATTTTTAAATAATAGTCATTGCAAAAACCTTTTTTAATTATAACAATTTCTCATTTGCTTTGGAGAACAAACTCTAATTATGATTAAACATGTTAATCTTGTAGAATAATCTCCCAAACTGTGAAAACAGGGACATCATGGTTGAAATAGTTTTATAAGTTAGAAAGGAAACTATATTTGCTATAAAAGGAGATTGTGGTTTGTTTCTTAAAAAAATATCATTCTAAAACACCCATCAAAGAACAGGTTGTTCAGATCCCTAACTTATTCAGATGTATATCTACTGGAATTTTCTAAGCTGCCTTTGCATTTTGGGTACTTATATGTGACATTTTCAATGGGGATTTCACAGACACTTTTGGGAGTCATATGTGGTATAAAACCTTTTTCATTCTGGCAGCCAAACATTTTTGAAAACTTTATCTATAAATACCATAGCTTTCATAATTTTAAAAGGAAAGTTATCTGTCATAATTTTAAATTAAGCAGATGATTACTAAATAATTATATATACCTACAACAGGATTCAGGAGTAGATGTTCTGAGCTGTTTTATAGGCAGACATCAATATTCCTTTCTTCTTGCCACAACCCTTGGTGCTCCTTTTTTTTTCTATTCCACATCTGGCTCCTGCCTCTCCCCCAGACATAGTTTCTAATTTATGCATGACCACAATTTTTAGAGCTATAGTACAGATTAAAGACACATATATTTTAAAAATTATATATGAGTTTTAATGTTTAACTTTATTATTGTTTAATTTCTAAGGAACAAGTTATTCCTGGAAAACTGGTGGGCATCCTCACCTTCAATCTCGTGTTGATAACGAATCAAGACAAAGCTTTTCAATACAGTCAGCTTTCTCATTGTTTACCTGTGACATAGGTCACGCAGTGAGACGCAAGTATCTTCTAGTTTCTAAACATACAGCTGCTGTTCATTACCTTGTTCATTTTAACCCATGGGTTTTCACAGAATCACAGAATTGTAGGGGTTAGAAGTGACCTTTGGAAATGATCTAGTCCAAACCCTTCCAAAGTAGGTTCACCTAGAGCAAGTTGGACAGGAATGCATCCAGGTGGGTTTTGAGTATCTCCAGAGTCGGAGACTCCACAACCTCTCTGGGCAGCCTGTTCCAGTGCTTTGTCATCCTCAAAGTAAAGAAGTACTTCTACGTGTTGAGATGAAATTTCCTATTGCCTCTTGTCCTGTAGCTGGGCACCACTGAAAACAGTCTGGCCCTGTCCTCTTGACAGCTGCCCTTTAGATATTTGTAAGCATTTATGAGATCCCATCTCAAGCCTCTCCAGTCTAAGCAGACGCAGATGTCTCACCCTTTCCTCATAAGAGAGGTGCTCCATTCCCACGATCACCTTTGTGGCCCTTTGATGGACTCTGTCCAGTAGTTCCCTGTCTTTCTTGAACTGGGGAGCCAGGAAATGGACACAATACTCCAGATGTGGCCTCACCAGGGCAGAGCAGAAGGGGGAGGATGACCTGCTTGTCACAGACTTTTTAATGCACCCCAGGATGCCATTGGCCTTCTTGGCCACAAGGGCACATTGCTGGCTCATGGTTATCCTTTTGTCCACCAGGGCTCTCCGGTTCGTCTCTGCAGAGCTACTTTACATCAGGTCAGCCCCTAACCTGTACTGCTGCATGGCGTTATTCCTCCCCAGGTGCAGTACCCTACACTTGCCCTTGTTGACCTTCATTATGTTCCACTCCACCCAACTCTCTAGCCTGTCCAGGTCATGCTGTATGATGGCACAGCCTTCTGATGTGTCAGCCACTCCACTCAGTTTTGTGTCATCAGCAAACTTGCCAGTTTCCAGTGGAACATTTCTTAATGTTACACAAACAATTATACAGCAAAATCTAGGGTTTGCTTTTGATGATGTAGAAACACTCCCTCTATATAGTTGTACCATAGAGCACAAAACCCTGAAATGATTTGAGGAAAATAACAGCCCATGCACCTACTGCTTACTGTCAGCAGACTTGGCTAGTTTTGCTTTGGGGAATGAAGGAGGCAGTGAGGCAGAGTCCTGAAAACTCAAATTATGGTCTGAACTTCTGCCAGCTACTAATAAAGGACAAGGTAGAAATGACAAGAATGTGACTAGAACAATGTTATTGCATTTTTGCTCCTTTACACACTGAGAAGGAAAAAGGTCTCTTTATAAATCTACCAGTTACTGGAAATCAGGATGAAGATTCCCCAAAATTGTGACATTGTCTTTAAATACAATTTCTCTTCAAGCTCACAAGTATTTTAGAATCATATCAGTGTTTCTGTTCAATTAGGGGAGTGAAAAATGCACTTTTTAAAGGAAAAGCTGAGATCCTCAATTGTCACAGACTCATTAGGATTCATTAATTTAAAATATCAGCTATCCTGCTATATTCAAGAATTTGTAGTAGTTTCTGTAGTCATGCCATTAGCTGTGATACTCTCACTAGTTTAGAGAATCATAGTTTTCAGTTACATTTTTTTTCAGAGTCCTACACCAACAACTGCAAAAATCTTTTGATTCTCTTTCAGAGCCTGTTTTTGGCTTGTGTCTTTTCAGATGCTTGCAACATCCCCAAGATGGCACTGTTTCATAGAAATATTAAGATAGAGGACACTGAAGCTAAAATTAAATTGTGGAAAATATAACCAACTACAAGATTTTGTAGTGTTGATAAAAATAGAATTGAATAAGTATATTTAAGCCATGGCATACAGTGGTAAAACATTGGTAATATTTAATTCATGTAAATAATCAAAAGTTATTATCAAAAGTTATTTTTACTTAGAATTTTTTTTCTGAGTATACTGTAGGAAAGACTATTTTATTAACATGAATATTGAAACTATAGATTGCTGTAATGAAGGCTGCTGCTAGTACACCTCACATTTCTCTGGGTCATCATTGTAACAGACTAATCAATGTTCACTACTAATTTGATCAAAAATATATCTTTCTGGACAATTTTCTTCATATCACATCATACATGTGCCTAGCTGGCCAGTATATTCAAAGTGGATAAATTATTTCCTGAATTTAGTTATCAATTATTTAAAATCTGACTGTGGTCTGTATGAAGGCATATTTTCTGTTAAAATTTTTGCTATATACATTATGTCAGGAAAAATGTGTTTATAGCTTTCTCTGATCTATTTTTAGTTTTTTACTGGTCAAAAAATGACATGCACATGGATTAAAGTGTATCTTTCAAAATGGAACAATGCTACAGAAAGATTTCTACCAATGTAACAAAACGATGAATTTCTGAATTGTTTATTGTAAGAATAATGATGAAGCTTTAAGAACAGATGCATTTACAGATGCAGATCAGAAAAATGGGTATAAAAATGCAGATAAGCAGACTAATGACAACCACCTTCTCCATGAAATAAAAGCAGAACAACATCACTCTGCTAACTCATGACAACCTGGTTGAATGAGCTACTTAAGCAAGCATGCAATTTCATTCCTTTCATTCAGAGAATAATGTTTAAAATAATGTACTAGCAGCGGAAAAATTGTTAGATATTTCATTAACTATTTTTCTTAAACCTCAAGTGCTCTACTTTGCCTAGAAACATATAAAAGTTCCCTAGAAAACCATAAATAACCAACGTTCTTAAAATAAAATATTTTAATATTGAGCAGTTACCTGTAAAAACAGGAAAACAGATAAAATGCTGTTCATATAAAGGTGAGAAATTCAGTGAAACAGAAGTGGCTATCAAGCTTTTTAGCTGGTGGGATCAGAGCAGGAAGGGACAATGTGGGAACAGAGTCGGAGATGACCTTGGGTAGTCAAAAAACATCATTGCTTTGATCCACAGAAAGCCGTGGGAGCATCAAGGTTAGAAAGAACTGCCAGTTGCTCCAAGAAGATGTTGTGGTTAAGCAATCAGCTCCGTGTGATAGCATGACTTTTTAGTTATGCTCTGAAAAGATATACAAGGCTAATAATAAACTAATAATAAAGGTCTTCGCTGTCTTCGTTGTCTTCGCTGTCTGCGCTTGCAACGAGCATCAGAGTCCATGCCTTAATTGCCACAGGACAGCACACTGTTTTGTTGTGTCCTTCTCTTTCTGAGTCTTAATGAGAATTATGAAGCCACTGTCCTCAGTGTAACAGCTACCCCTGCAATTAGATCAAATACATGATTTTATGTGAGTTCAGGATATTCTTTATCTAAGTAGGTACCATACAGGTGAAGGACCAGCAAGCTGACACAGTACTGTTGAGACAATTTCTCCTCCTTCCTGGATTTTACTTCAAGAGGACCTAATAAAAAGTAGATAATTGTTCCCTACAGACAATGCCAAGATGTCATGTTGAATTTGAATTACTCACTCAGTGACAGGCTTTGTGATTAAAACAGACAAGCAGAAAAAAATACCAGAATGTCACAGTAGACAGCTCAATGGTGATCTATGCTCAGTGATACTCCAGTGATTTCTCAAAAACACATTTATCTGCTTATTTGAAGGATGAAGGCAATAATTCTAAAATACCCAAATACAGCAACTTAGTCCCTCACTTGAAGTATTGGCGGTATTCTGGGAAAAACTGAAAGATGAGGCAAGGGTTTATGTTAACAGTGTTTTCACTTCACAGGATTAGCTAAATTTCCGTTTAGTACTGTCATGGTTTAACCCCAGCTGGCAGCTAGGGCCACACAGCCACTTGTGCAGTTCTCCCCCTTTCTCCCCAAGAAGGGCAGGGACAAGAGGGAGAAAAGGAGGGGAAAGGAAAAAAAAAACCAAAACCAAACCAAACACAAACTTATGGGTTGAGATAAAGATAGTTTAATAGAACAATGACAGAAAAAGGAAAATAACAATAACAATTGTAAAAGAACGTACAGGACAAAGTAATACAACACAAGTTACCATCACCATCCAGTGAATGGGCTGCCCAGCCTGTCCCAAGCAGAGATTGTGGATTCCCATCCCCCAGCCATCCCCCATTTATATACCAAGCATTTCATTCCAGAGTTGCCAAGCTGGTAACAATATTTTTTAATATTATTACAGTAACTTAAATGTCTCCCTTACTAAAATCTGTGGAGAAATAAATTACAAAAGCCCAAAACAGCGTGTAGGTTATATGTTCTAAGAAATACAAGCCTGGAAATGCATTAGAAGACTAAAAATCCTTTTTCTTCTCTTCCAAAAGGGACAGTGTGCTATAGACTGTAACAGTAATAAACACTAGATGTTCTGAGCAATGTAATTCCTTCATTATTTTAATATCCATAATTTTCTTTATATATTTATTCAGCCATAACAATTAAATGGGATCAAAAAATTATTACCGTACCATGGTTTTAATGTAGGGATAAGCTGAAACTAAATCATAACTAATATTCATTGTCAATAAGTAATTCCTCAACTTTCTGAAGAATATATATATATAAACATTGCAGGGGGGGATTGTGTTAGTGCATTTATTTTATTTTGGAAGACTATTTGTATGAGAAAGGATTTTAGAATTTATCTGATGTGGGTTCAATAACAAAAACCATACTTACCCTAAACAGATCTTCACAGAGTCACCATTTGTATGGATATCAACAGGTCTAATTGTGAGGCACAAAAGCATATCAGATGGGTCTTTTAAGGAAGTTGTCTGTCTTGGACTAATTGAGAGACCTTTGCTTCCTAATGCATTTAATGCAAAGAAGAAGAATCCCAACAGCATTCTTTGAACTATTTAGTCACCTGAAGAGCTGTGATTCTACTATGAGGAATATCCTACAACCACTGATTGGCTCGTTTAGTTTTCTTAGATAGTTCTTTATATGTTTACATCCTGGCCACTCATTTATTTGGATATACTGCTTCTACTTTTTTTCTTTTTTTATAAATAAGTGAACAGGTAAGAAATTAAACTTCCAACTGAGAAATGTTTATTCCTTACAGTTCTCTATTAAAACATCTCATTTTAAAGTATTTCTGTTGCTTCATTTTTATCTCTTGTACAGACAGCCAGTACAGTACACATACAAACATAAAAAATAAACCAGCAAATAAAGCAGACCTTTCAAAGTTAATTAAGGCAGTAATGGCACAACTGCAGAGATTGTTCAATTAGCTGGATCCAGGCTACAGTTCCCAATTTTCATTCATAATGCTGCCTTGAAAAAATCCCAGGCAAATCCATATTATTTTGAGGATGAGAATCCTTGAGAATACCAACTATATCAGTTCTGAAATTGCACTTGTCTTCTCTCAGGGCCTATATTGCATTGTTAGGTAAGGCGTGAGTAACCTACTGTTGAGTAAGAGCAAATTTCTGGTGTTACCATGTTTCATCTGTTCTACATACACAATACTAGCATCCACTGATGGTAGCATAAATCTCAGCACTGGGACATTACACGCAGAGTGAAAGCTGTCTTTCCTCCCTTCTGCCAGCAAGTGACGTTTCCAGAAGAAGCAGAACACCAATTTCTGACCCTTCATCTTCATTCAAGACCAGGCAGATTCATCCATCCATCTGTCCTAAGCCCTCGTAGATTTGTTTCACAGTCACTTAGCACACATACCTTAGACAAGGCACATAACTGTGATCACCTCAGTGATCTGCACAACCTTATCCCAGCTATCTCACCTGTGGGCAGCCTAGCCTACAAGACATCCACAGGAAGTTTGAGGCTTTCAGGAGACACACAATGCCCAGCTACTAAACAGAAGTCTTGTTTAGTATTTATTTCCAGGCATGATACAATCAGGAAACGTATCACTGACCATAATCCAGGGTCTCACTGATTACCTCATGTAATACATGTGCATCAAGGACAGCCTCAGCACGCATAGGTTCTGTACATTTCTGAGCTTTGACATCCACTTTCTGGAACAGTGTGTGTTTTCCTACAAATTGCTGAGATATTTGCCATCATCACCACCACCTGTCTGTCTTTGACCATGACAGCTGTACCTTCATATATGAAAAGGCAGGAGAAGACCAATGGGCTCCTCTTTGCCTGTAAGTAGCAAACATGCCTCCATGCAGGACCAAGGCAGCTGGTGCAGTCAGTGGTGAGAACATAGCTGAGTTGCCTTGGTTGGCAGCATGTTCATCTCAGGCACAGTGACCATGACAGATCTCTCAACTGGCAGGATCTCTCAACCTCCTCTCCAGGAGGTCTCTGAAATCCCAACATACAGCCTTCCTCAGGGCACAGCAGATCCCTTACCAAAAAAAAAAAAAAAAATTTTGCTTTGTTTTGGATTCTTTACTATTTTCCTGCAATGGAGGTAGATGGGGGGAAAAGATCTATTTTCTGGCTGTATTCTTGGTCCACACCCATCATTGCATCCCAAAAAAGGGTCTAAAGAAGGCCACATCCTGGTCAAAGTTGTCTTGCATAAGATCAAATAGCATTTGTTTTGCTTCTGAACCACCATCTTTAATTTTACAAAGATGACAGTTAAAAGAATTTCATTTGAGAATGTAAAGCTGAATTCAAAATATTATTTGTCACTTTAGTATTTTTCCATTATGACACGTCAGGTCAGCAATACAAGTACATGAACTATTTGATACATTTTAACCATCAGTGACAAAATTTCGAAGCTATTCATAACAATCCATAATCTGCAAAGACAGTTTGAAAAGAAAACAAATAAGACTTTTAAATGAGGAGCGAGAATCTATTGACTTTACTGATATTCTGGAAGCTCTTTACAAATTAATTTAAAATAAAATATTTCAACTCCCGTATTAGGACATATCAGGAGTCGCTCCACATAACATTGTCACTTACATCATACAAACTTCTTTAAACATACTAAGCTATAATGATTCTATACAATGTAAAATGTTTTAAACTGTCAAAACCCCCTTTTAAGTATTTTCCCTTTTACAATTCCATGAAAGCAGGTTGATTTCAATTAAAACAGAAATGAATAATTCAAGTTAAACCAGCTTTTTCCCCAGTCAGGGAAAAAAATCTATTTTTCTCAAGATTTTCCCAATTACATATATCAGTTTGTAGCTGAATGCTTTTCATTTTCTGAAGAATATATAAACCATTTCCTTTAAAGTTTTTTAAAACAATTACATGTTAAGGAAGAGAGATGCCAACTCCGAATCATTAGTCAACTCTACAACCAGCGAAGATGTTTTCATTGAGGTTAGTATGTTCTTGTTTCACGTATCCATATGCACTTGAATCAATCTAAAATACTCTCCAGCAAAATTGGGACCAATGGGATAATTGTAGGTGCACTACCTTCAAAGTATTAAAGCTACTCAATGCTTCAGTGTTTTAGACAACATTGGCTAATAATAGCACTTGAAGAAAAATTGTGGGGTTTTTGTGAATAGGACTACTGGAGGATCCTGCTGGTATAAAGATCTCTTCAAGGAGAGTGAGATTTGTTTGTACTTCCAGATAAGCTGGCTGCTTAGGAGGAATGGAGAAAAAGGAAATGACCAGGACTCCTTTTATGCTTATGAATTCTGATGGCTAAAATTTCAGGGGTAAAACATTTGATTGGAATCTTCTTACACTGGAGAACAGAACAACTTTTGCAATTTTTCATGATTTAAAGAAATGTAAATGTCTTCAGAATCTCACTATATACAAAATATCTATGAAGTCATAATTATGACTATGTCATTACCTAATAAAAGATAAGATCATGTTCTTTTTCTTCTATAAACTCTTAATGCAGATAAAGGCTGACAAAAATATTTGAAACTAGTCTGTGATGCACCATGATCATCAAGATTTGGGGAAAACTAATCAGTAAACACAAGAAATAATGTTTCTGTAGGAGAGCACTATTTATACTTAAAATCAAAACTCTCTGGAAAAGCTATGCTTTACGAAGAGATCTGAAGGGAGGAAGACTAGTATGCTATCAGGGACTGTCTTTGGAATAAGAGAAATCGTAGTAAAGGTCACAAATACTAGAAATACTTAAAACCAATCATGAATAAAAATTCTCAGCAGAAAGGAGGTACAGGTGGAGGAAGATGCAAATTATAGATTGCAAATAGAAAAAGATAATGTAATGTGGAATATAAAAATGTTTTTTGGAAGTGAATGGTTTAAGGTAGGCAAATGGCAGAGCCTACAGCTCATACTGAGAGGCTACACTAAGAATTTTTTTTAAAGAGTGTAATTTTTCCTCTTAGAAGTACTGAAGATTTGTTCTTAGCTTTCCCTGTGACATATTGCTGCATCTCTGGTTACATATAAATTCAGACACATAAATATCTTTCCTATCACATCCATGATCCCGTTTCATGCTGTGGAAAGACCTGAGCCCATTCAAGTTCGGCATTTGATTAAAGAAACCTGGATGCATGGATCAGTGGGAAGCCATATGGACACTCTCTGTGATGTGAACCATTAGAGAAATTGACCTTGATGATGGTGCACAGCGGACCAGAGTCAACCTCCCCCGTGATCCAGTTCTAATGGTTAGAAATACTGAATCATATTTGCTCCTTCTACATTGTTGATACAACATCAATTAAAGGGAAAGACAAAGCTTCTGGGGCCTCAGACGAAGTCAAGTTTAGCCTTGAAAAAAGACAGAAAAAATCCATGTAATTTATGTACAAAATTTGGCCACCGGTAGGCAAATTTTATAGTAGATTCTTGGAAATTAATTACCCTTCCTTGGGGCCAAAAGATGGTTAAAGAGCTGGAGCACCTCTCATACAAAGAGAGGCTGAGAGAGCTGGGACTGTTCAGTCTGGAGACCAGTAGGCTCAGAGGAATCTTGTCTATGTATATAAAAACCTGATGGGATTGAAACAGATGAAATTCTGTCCAAAGATTAGAAAATACAATTTTAGCGTAAAAGCAATCAAACACTGGAACAGGTTTCCCAGCGAGATTGTAGTCTCCATTCTTGGAGATATTAAAACCCCAACTGGATGAAGTCCTAGACAACCAGCCCTAGCTGACCCTGCTTGAGCAGGGGGATTAGACTAGACAATCTCCAGAGGTGCCTTGCAATTTCTACAATGTTGTCACATTCTCTTTCTGAGTTACCATACTGATGGATAACAATGGCTTCACTTTATAACTTTGCATGAATGAATGCAAATATAATTTCATTCATTTCCTTAACCCTCAATAAGTATCAATTAAAATTACATTAAAAAATGATGATTTTTTTAGAGGAGGAAGTGAATTTTGAGTCCCTAGAGATCTCGTGCTTTGAAAAACATCTGAGCTTTGGCCTGTGCAGACAATACTGACCAAATTTTCAGCACAACATGCTGCTAATCTCCAAACACTTTGGACTTTGCACAGCAACAGGATCTTTATTTTTATATTAGAGATGTGTCCAATAACCTCATAGGTTGCATGTACGAGTCTAGTATTAATTATGCACAAATATAATTGGCTTTAATGCTCAATACTGCACTGGCCTGCTTCTGCCTATCTGGCAGTATGTCTATGAGAACACCAATTCCCCACAGCTCTGTGAGTAAACTTTTTTTTTTCTTGCAGTCTTCTGTCTCTCACATCATCTGTGTGGTGGATAGAAAAGTCTATACAATAATAAATAATAAAACTTTGTTTTTTTAAAGCATCTTATTAAAGGCCAACACCATGACTGCACAACTGCTGTTGCTCTGAGAACTGTCTGGAAAAACTGATTAGAAATACAAAAAAGGACAGACTGACAGAAAAAGAAAGTCAGAATTTGTCAAATGATAACAAAAAACCTGCAAAAATAGCTAACACCCTATTATTAAAGGAAAAGAGCCTGCAAAAAAAAATGAGATGGAGATGAATTAACCCATCTCAGGAAAACGCAGTATTAAGCAGGAAGATGTATGTGGTGGTTGTTCCCATGAAGCACTCTTGGTAAGAGGGCTGGATAACAACAACCAGTAAGAGTTGAGTGTCAGCAGTATTTGTATGGAAAATACAGAACTGTCTTGAGAGGGTCTTGCTACAAAACTGATCACATTGAAGAGGAAGTGGAATCTGTGTGTGTGGGGGGGAATTGGATCTTCTGGGTATTAGCTATAGAAGGGTATTGGGAACTCTGTAGGTGTTCATTAAAATTTTGTAAGTGTCTAGAATTGTTGTTTATCTGTTGTATTACTGATAGTGATCATGGTTGCATAGTTCCTGGTTGCTGGTTAATGTTATGTCGTTACTAAATCAATAAATCACTTTTATACTGATTTAGTGTAAACTACGTGAATTGAGTGGCCTTTCCCTGGAAAGATACAAAAGTCTTAATATTGACTGAAATTATGACATAGTTGGCATGAGAAATTATTTGATGAGGTCATTCACATGAAAAAGTGAGGGTTTTTTTCAGGAGCAACTAACAGAAAACAAGGGATGAGGAGGTGCCAGTCCTGTGTCATCACTGTCAGAAGTCTTGGAGCTCTGGCTCCTTTTCTTACTCAAGAAACAAAGTACTATCAAGTCTCCCTGAACAAGCCTTATGAAGTTACAGCTGCGATCATTCCTGTATTCCTAGTTACATGGGAAAAAAGAGGAAGCTACTTCTGTACAGCTTACATACATGAAGAAATTTTATTTAATTTAATTATATATATTCTAACAAAAAGAGAAAATTAGTATTAAAAAATTTTCTTCCTCCACCTCTTCCACTGCCTCCTACATCACCTCCTTCTTGTCTGCTTCCACTGCCTTCTTCCATTGCCTTCTTCCACAACCTCTTCAGCCACCTTCTTCCACTACCTCTTCTGCTGCTGAAAGAAGGTCGTGAAAGAAGGTGGTGGAAGAAGAGAAGACAAAGATGATGTAAGAGGTGGCTGAAGAAGGTAGTGGAAGAGGCAGTGGAAGAAGAGAAGAAGGTGGCCATGTAGGAGACAGCAGAAGCAGGCTGTGGAAGAAGGTGGCAAAAGAAGCAGATGGAAGAGATGGCAGAAGAGGTGAAGAAGGCGGCAACCTGGAAGGCAGTGGAAGAAGACGACAGAAGACGTGCTGGAAGAAGATGTAATTCCCTGAAGAAGTTCCCTTCCCACACAGTTGAAAATCTTAATGTAAAGTAATCTGAAAGGTTAAGGATTAGTTAGATCTGGGGGCAAACAAAACATTAACTTGGTTTGAAAGTTTGAAGGAGTTCGTTCTTTGGGGTTTTATTTTTTTGAGATGCTCCATCAAGCCAAAACATGAATACACAACCTTTGGCTTTTACATGAAGTGAATTTACCCAATCAGGCTTTCTTAAAACATGTGTTTTTGTCCTGAGAAGGAAAAAAAGTCAAACAGAAGAAGATTTCCAACACTCAGAAAAAATTTTTTTCTACGTAATGAGAGAATATTTTTCCCTGCAACACTTCAAGAAGAATAAAAACATAAACACCTACAAGTAGTCAGGAGACCCATGACTGGCAATGTTATTATTTATATTTACCTCATATGTAAGAGGTCAATTTATGAATAAAAACTCAGTGTGGTTTATACACAACAGCATCCCTTCATCTATCACCCTATTTCTATTTATTTTCTTTTTTATCGTAAAGGAAAAGCTTTCATCTCTTCAGTTTTCTAGATGGGCTTGCCATCTTGAAAGGAACTCTTGCTCTTGAAAGGAGCTGTACATAGAGGAACAGTCTAACGTAACATCTTGTGTAGTCCCCATGCACTTCCTGCGTTCAAAAACTCTGCCTCCTGGACTTCTCAAAGATTGTGGCTCTGCTGTGTTGACTTCATGGGCAAGGATCCACTGAGTTCCACCTTTCTAAAAAGTCTAGAACTACTATATTTACTTAGAGACCATGTAGTCAAGAAATGTGTTCCAGTAAGTGAGAGAGGAGTAATCCTTATTCTAATAATGATGAGATATTTAACTGTTGAGGTCTTAGAACATTATTAGGTAATTCATAACTCCTTTTCCCAAAGCATTAACATGCTCCGCATTAAGATTGCAATTTTCTTGCACCAGATTTTTTTACACAGAATGTCTCTGCAACAACAGCTTCCATAATCCTACAAGGGCTAGCAGATGGAGAAAAAACTAGCACTTGTAAATATTAACATAGGGAAGAAGGATTTGGAATTAGATGTATATCATTCAGAAATGGAGATACCTCACTCCTTGTTTGCTGCGTTTTTACAAGGTTAGTTGTGACTACACGAAAATTCTAATCTAATTTTGAGGAGAGAGAGGCTGCCACCATGACTGAACAAGAAACCTATTCTGTATAGTTCAGACTACTTAGGATAAAGCTACAGTATGGAATGCTGTGTTGTATAGAATTGCTGAGCTGGATTTATTAGAGCTATTTCAGGTAACAGAAGCAGCTTATGCTTCAAGGATGGAATTCAGAATACTGATATGCATGTTCTTCTCCATGGGTCTATTAAAATTCCATAAGTAGTGGTTATGTATTAATATAGAGAAAATAGCAAATTGGTTCACACTGAGATCCGTTCTCTGAGATAATGCTTGCAAAACCCAGGGCATAGGCTGTGGTATGGATATGCACTTATATGCATAAAGCATCTTAAAATCTTCTTGGGAAGGTAGTTTTTCTCATTCAGAATCCTGCTGATTAACTATTGAACCTTATTGGCTTCATCTCTGTATGTCATAAAGAATTTTCACAAAGGCATAAAACATTTGAAATTATAAGATATTTTGTTTCCCATATTGCAGTATTTTTATTTGTGACAGAACTAACCTGATTTTACTGGGCTATGAAAAAAGTCTGTTGGGGTAACCATAAAACAAGGTTGGGATGCTCATCTGTTATCATATTGGAACTTATTGTAATGCAGTGAAGAATACAAAAGTAATTCAAAAGTGCTTTCTGTCCACTAGATGCTTGAGTCTATTAAACCTACATAAGTATCGGTCATTTATCAGGAATGAATTTCATAATTGCACAAAGCCATTTTTTAATATAAATAGCAGAAAGCACCAGACCAGATTAATGCCTAAGGAATTGCCTGCCAAATGTCTTATTTAATTAAAACTTTGTCTTTTTCACTCTAAAAATGAGAAGAAAACTATCAGAAATTAATCAAAAGCTGTTTTCATGTTGTGTAAAAATAGTTTGGTTTTACTAATTTGAAAAAATAAAAAAGTTTTTATGCTTTATGTGTGAGCTATTTTAAAAAGTAGATTATCTTCTGCAATAGAATTTAAGGCTCAAATTCCATCACAGAAAAATTACCCTGTTACTGATAAATAGAATGCCTATAAATTATTATTGCATTACATTAAAATAAGTAATTTTACACTTATTTATTTATGCCCTGTGCAGGCCAGGGTTTCTGTATCCCAGCAGCTATGCTGAAAATGCAATACTTCCCTAACAATTTTAGGATTTAAACACATGCAAAATTGTAGAGGTAGGATTATCGCCATTCTGCAGACACCTATTGCACATGTAGGGTCTCAAAGGAGATTTTTGATGCCTTTAAAACTGTATCTGCCTCTTAGTCTGACACATTGATCAGAAGATCATCTGAGCATTACAGCACACAGAGTGGACACAAGTCCTTATTTTGGACAATACAAATTTCAGAGGAATCACTCCAACATTACAAAGGTTTTCTAGTTTCTTAACTTTTTTTCCAGGTCAACACAGTGGAACTGAGGAACTTTAAGAAGGAAACAGAACCCTGAAAGTCAACATGAATGACAGGAAAAAAATCATGTAGTTCCTTGCTCACTTCTAATTAAGCCTTATATTGTTTGGAAGACCTAAAGGCTCAATCCCCCTTCAGTATGAAAAGGTCTTCTCAAAGACGTCTGGAAAGCACTCCAGTATGTCATGCAGTCTAGCCCATTCCCAAAAGAGTTCCAGGCAGAGCCCTCCTCAGATGTAGGCAGCTGTTCTGACCTAAACAATGTCCCATCTGCTATGCTATGAGGCATAAGGATGTACAATAGAACAGCAAGAAGGGACATCTCAGAATCACAGAATCACAGAATCGCTTAGGTTGGAAGAGACTTTATGATCATCGAGTCCAACCATCAACCAAACACTGCCAAAACCACACCTAAACCATGTCCCTCAGCACCACATCTACCCATCTTTTAAATACCTCCAGGGACGGCGAATCCACCACCTCCCTGGGCAATCTGTTTCAATGTCTGATAATCCTTTTTGGTGAAGAAATTTTTCCTAATATCCAATCTAAACCTCTCCTAGTGTAACTTGAGGACATTTCCCCTTGTCCTATCACTTGTTACTTGGGAGGAGAGATTGAACCCCAATGCTCTACAACCTCCTTTCAGGTAGTGTAGAGAGTGACAAAGTCTCCCTTGGGCCTCCTTTTCTCCAGGCTAAACAACCCCGGTTCCCTCAGCTGTTCCTCATAAGACTTCTTCTCTAGACCCCTCACCAGCTTTGTGGCCCTTCTCTGGACACACTGCAGCACTTCAATGTCCTTCCAGTACTGCAGTGCCTGAAACTGAACACAATATTCAAGGTGTGGTCTCACCAGTGCCGAGTACAGGGGGATGATCACTTCCCGAGTCCTGCTGGCCACACTATTTCTGATACAAGCCAGGGTACTGTTGGCCTTCTTGGCCACCTGGACACACTGACTGCTGGCTCATATATGCAGCTGACTGTTGACCAATACCCCCAGTTCCTTTTCTGCTGAGCAGCTTTCCAGCCACTGTTCCCAAGGCCTGTAGTGCTGCATGGGTTTGTTGTGACCCAAGTACAGGACCCGGCACTTGGCCTTAATGGATCTCATACCATTAGCCTCAGCCCATTGATCCAGCCTGTCCAGATCCGTCTGTAGAGCCTTTCAACCCTCAAGCAGATCAACACTTCCACTCAACTTGGTGCCATCTGCAAACTTACTGAGGGTGTACTCAATCCCCTCATCCAGATTATTGATAAAGATATTAAATAGAACTGGCCACAACACCAAGCCCCGGGGAACACCACTTGTGACCAGCCACCAAGTGGATTTAACTACATTCACCCCTACCCTTTGGGCCTGGCCATCTAGGCAGTTTTTGGCCCAGTGAAGAGTACACCCGTCCAAGCCATGAGCAGCCAGTTTTCCAGGAGAATGCTGTGGGAAACAGTGTTGAATTCACAGCATATCTAAATACGACTGACAAATTCCTGGAAAATCTTAATGTTTCAATTATTCTTCCATTTTCTTTTTGGAAAACCAAACTCTAAAGTTCATACAGGAGACGACATCTTACAAAAATCCAAAGTTTAAAATCAAGCATTTTTTTATTTGTAGTTTTTCACATTTAATTGATTTTTTCAAGTTTTGTATAATATATAGTAACAGTAATCAGAAGCAGCTGAAATGCAGTTTTGTGATTAGGAAAACGATGATACATTGACAGTTCTGAATGTTTATTTATGGCTTTGTTTGTAAGAGTCAGACCCACTCAAGAATATGTACCAAAATTAAATACTGTTTTCTTCAAGAGAAAAAAAGGGAATGAAGTGCCATAGTGTAGGTAAATGTTAAAAATGGCAGTCTTTTTCCATTAAAGTTCAAGGTCCCACTTGAAACAGAATTTAATTATCATTTGAATTTTATGAATGTAGAAAAAATGCACTTCCTTTACATTTGGGTAAGGATTTTTGGTAAAACACAAAAGAACACAATGAGAATGGGGTACTTTCTTTAGACACTTAAAAATGCTGCCGTCTACTTCTTTCGCGTTCTATACAATCTTCTTTCATCTGAGTACAGAACAAATAGAAACAGTTCTGATGAAATCTTTTTATGTAAAGAAAACAAAAGTCAAAGTTCATAACAGATTTCTCTCTGAAACAGCAATGCTATCAAATTTTGCCAGAATTGATTCAAACAGAGTTGAAGTTCACAGCTAACTAGTGATCAGTATTGTTTGATGGATATAGTTTATATAGGCTTTGATGCAGCAAGATGAGGCCAAGAAGCATGTTAATCTGTGAGTTCTGACCTCACCTAGAGCAAATTTTCCATACCTTCAGGTGTGACATCTGGCTCTACCTGAATCTCTGCATGTTTGCTTTGGGAATAGAAAACCCAAACCTCCATACTTTGTTGTGGCCTTGGATGTGGGTCAACTCACATCACCAAATTACCCTCAGAGTTAATGCTCTCCTTTCTCTTCCTGTTGTTACTATGTCAGGCTCTGGTTTGATTTTCAGTAGCAAAAAGAAGAAATCTGCAAAGACCTTAGATATAGATGAGCAGGAGATCACTGACAAATATGTAGGTATGAATATCAGATAGAAACTCTTCATATTTTAGTACTTGGGTACTTTTCTAAAGGATTTCAGAGAGGATGTGAAAGGCTGAACAGGCCTAGAAATTCAACAGAGTCATTAGCTAGAAGCAGACTCTGGCTTAAATTTGAGGCACAGTGTCACGTGTCACCAGGCTTACACTGAGGATTCACTGAACTGCTTCAGGGTCTTTTCTCCTTTTAAGAATGCATATAGAGGAGTTCTATAATCAGTTTCTGCTGCATTTGAACCACTTAACGGATGCACAGTCTGTGCTGGCTCCAGATCTTATCATCAATTACCTCTCTCCCCTAAACCGAGGACAAGCACCTTACTTTAGCCTGCATTAGTGACGATGCCATGGTCATTACTTGTCCCAGCTTGCCAGGAATCCAGATTCCCTTCTGGCTTGCTGCTCTTCCATTTAGTTTTGGATGAGTTTCCTTCAATTTTCTAATTCAGAATGAATTATGCTGACAATAGTATATATATGTTAACAAAATAATGCATACGGGAATTAGAGGTAAGCCATACGCCAAATTCTGGCTATAATTCTTCAGTACTGCACATGAGATATTATTCAGTCTCTTCTCCAGCCATTTAATATACTGTTTGATTTACCTCTGTTCACTTTTTTAGATACAGAAAAAAGCATCTTAAAAGGAAGGTGGAGAGAGAAAGCAATTTCAAATGCTTTATAAGTTTGACAATGTACTATTCAGCCACTAACGTGCCAGTTACAGTAGAAAAAGATTTATTTCTATTTTGCTAAAGGTAATTTTAGCTCTTGCAGGTGTATTTTCATGTGGCTGTGTTTTATAAGATGACCATGTAGGGAACACAGGACATGAAAGCTGGAGACAACTGTGCAGTAAGGATTCAAGTTATAAAAAGAGAAGATTTGCTAAAATCACAAATGTGTGCTTTCTGGCAACAATAGACAGATGCCAATGATGAGAAGCACTGCCATATATCGATCTACAAAAAATTTTTTGGACCTTACTTCTCTGTGGGATCTAACAACTGATCAATTCAGGCCCTGACAAGACGAAAACAAGCCATCTCTTCAACATACAACACCCATAACCCTTTAATTGGGCCCATTTTCAGCACAATAGTTTTTTAAAAAAAGATCATTAGGGTGCTAGTGTTGCAATTCTAGCTCTTTTTGTGATCACACTCAAAAAGAAAAAAACCTCTGTCAGAGAGAGGAGCTCATAGAGGAGCGGCAAGTGACACCCTAAAAGGATGTGGTTTGATCTTAGTTGTTTCCAGCCACAAATACTTAATACTTAACGGATTAGTAAAGGACTCATTCAGCTTTTGCAGTGGGATGGAAAGGATAGAATTAGCAATAAGGAATAAGAAGTCATTTGACCATTTATTCACTCTAGCATCATCACAGACATACAATTAGAGCTTTTCCTTACTGACAATCAGGCAACAATTCCTTGAATATATTTAATATTAATATTTCTGTCTATAAGCCTGAAACAAACACTAGGTCCATTGAAAAATGTCAAATCTGGATTTAAACTCATATCTATCTTACATGTATTATTGGATTAACATGCTCACATTTTAAAATTTCCTTAAAAAAACCCTCAGGCTGATCCTATGATCAGCCTTTACTTTACTAAAGTAAAGTCATCCAACAGGTCTAAAAGGGCTGAATTGTAGCATCACAGGTTGACATATTGTTATTAAAAAGCAGCTGCACTTTTCTCAAAAGAAAATTTGTATTTGAAGCAATGGAATAGGGGCACATCATAAAGTTTTTAATAGAATTACTGGATGCCTTGTGATTTGGAGTTCTTTAAAGCTACAATGAAAATGACATCTAAAAATAAATCAATATTCCAATCTCTCTGTTGTTTTCCATAATCTTTAATATAGCCAACTGAAATCATAATTTATCTAAAAATTTAGAAGTAAAACAGATAAAAAATATCTTCCAAGTGGATAAGGGTTTAAACTATAAAACCAACACCTACATTTGGATCTGCAGCTGTTGAAACCTATGCTTTTTTTGTTTTACTTTTGAAGTCAGAGTCAGCTATAAAGGCCCCAAATATACAAGCCATATAAGCGTATCTGAGCTGACAAATAAGAACAATCTCATAAATTTAATTGGGCCACTAGCAAGCTGACTGTAAAGAAACAATTAACTATTTACTAGATCATAGTCTAATTTAAGCTTAAAAGCATAATCCCAAGTTTGGAAAACATTAGGAACCGTACTTTTGGTCTTGAGCCACTGCTTTTTTAACAGAGTTCAAATCAAAACTTGATCCAGCAACACCCAGTTGCCATTTTTGCTGGATTTCACCCAAAATACAACAATAAACAAAGATTAAAACAAAGTTAAAAAGGGCATGTCCATAATACAAATCCTCACAAAATCGCCTGTGACGTTGATCTCATAATTAACAGACACAGCAATCATCCTGAGCAAGCTAATCTGATTTGCCTTGCAATATCACAGTCCTTCTACTTTAATCTTATTACAGGTTTTTGGGTTTTTTCCATATTCATATCTAATATTTTATGATCATGTTGATATGCTACATTTGGGGATTCAGTAAGTTATTTCTGTTTAGAACAAGATTAATATATATGCTGTTACTTAATGTATTTTTTGATATTGCATCTGTTTCACAATCACTGCACATTTTTGTCTCAGGACTTTTTTCTCAAAGGAAATCATATCAAAGATATTGAACTGACTTGGTGACTATTCCTCTTCATCATCATATTATGAAAATGATATCTAGTGAAAAGTGTTTCTTAAATGCAACTCAAGTAGAAAATGTAGACCTTTGTAGCACGCTTGAGCATAAGAAAATGGGGAACTCATTTTAAAAGCATAAATATACTTAAATACACCTCAGACTGAGGAAGTTCTGACCAATACATTTCAAAGAATTCTTCATGAGCTAACAAGCTGATGAAGTTTTCCAAAGTGCTTGAATTATTGAGCGTATATAAAGGCTTTGGAAGTCATGTTGTTTTGTGTATGCAGACACCTGAATGAAGTAACAAGTACCTATGTTAGATGTTTTTTTCGTTCTCATTTTACTTATCCTTTCTTGAATTAATTCAACAGTGGAAGTTCATATACTTCTATTCAGAGAGGACTATTTATTGACTGATTGATTATTTGAGTTGTTAATCTACTTCAATGTCTCATACACAACAGATAAGTATTATTTTTCTTTATCTCTTCTCTCTTTTGTACTCCTTCACCTTTCTTACCTACTTCAAAATCTGCCATAGTCTGGAAGTAGAATAAAATTAAAGCTATATTCTTGGCCAATGCTTAGTATGAAAACAGCATGAGAACAAACTCCTGCAAAAGTTGTTTTTCCTTACTTTATTACCTCTCCTTTTCAATAAGAATCATAAAAACATAGAATAGTTTGGGTTGGAAGGGACCTTTAAAGATCATCTAGCCCAGCCCCCAACCCCCCTGCAGTAGGCAGAAACACTTTCACTAGATCGGATTGCTTAAAGTCCCATCCAACCTGACCTTGAACACATCCAGGGAGGACGCATCCACAACTTTCCTGGGAAACCTGTTTCAGTGTCTCACCACCCTCATCGTAAAAAATTTCTTCCTTATATCCAATCTAAACCTACCATCTTTCAGTTTAACACCATTACCCCTTGTCCTGTCACTACAGACCTTAGTAAAAAGTCTCTCTGCATCTTTCTTATAAGGCGCCTTTATGTGTTGAAAGGCCACAGTAAGGGTTCCCCGGAGCCTTCTCTTCTCCAGGCTGAACAGCCCCAACTCTCTCAGCCTGTCTTAATAAGAGAGGTGTTCCAGGTCTCTGATAATTTTCATGGTGTTCTTCTGGACCTGCTCTAACAGTTCCATGTCTGTCTTGTACTGGGCACTCCAGAGCTGGATGCAGTACTTCAGGTGAGGTCTGTCAAGAGTGGAGTAGAGGGGGAGAATCACCTACCTCAACCTGCTGCCCACACTTCTTTTGATGCAGCCCAGGATATGATTTATGTTCTGGGCTGCAAGTGTGCATTGCTGCCTCATGCCCAATTTTTCATCTGCCAGTATCCCCAAGTATTTCTCCTTAAGGCAATGGGATAACTAATTTACTAAAGAACAAAATCACAACAAAATTTGGAGTCCTTCTGCATCAGATGATATATTTCCCAGTTTTTGAAGTGCTGGAGAAGTTGGAAGAAGTTATTTCCTACCAGGTTTACCAAGTTACTAGGTGTAGTTACTAGTACGAAGAAACTGCAGTTACCCTCTCTTAGACTTTTGGTATATCAGTGACATAGTCAGTACGTGACTTGGACAAATCTGCCGTCAGTCCTTACTTTAAGAGCTAATGTTAGCTCTAATGAGACCAAATCAAACATGGACAACTCCCAGGAAAGCTATTTCCTGGTTCCATATAGTGGACATTATTTACAGCTCCAACGTTATCCACAATCATAATAGTAAATCTGCTTATTCACAGAAAGAGTAATGGATGCCAAGTAAATAGGAATACTTATGGCTAAGTATTATAAAAGCATTACTTTTGCTTGGAACACTAAAGTTAGACATTAACAAACATCTTCTAATAAACTGGTTTGTTTAAAAAATGTCCAGATGATTAAATGATGCCTGATTTTCAGCCTTATCGATTTCCTTTGTGTTTTAATTGTATGCTACATTCAAATAATTGGGCAGTAGTAATAGTGGCATACTGTTGCCTTTCATTAACAACGCAATTTGTTTGCAGGTATAACCGTTTCTTTCTTCCTCTTACACAGTTTTCAGCTTTGTTCATTCTTATCTTAGAAACACAAAATCACACAATGGTTGAGGTTGGAAGGGACTTTTGGAGATCACCTGGTTCAACCTACTTGATAAAGCAGGCTGCCCAGGGTCATGGCCAGTAAGGTTTTGAATAGCTCCAAAAGTTGCTTCTTTTGGCAACCTGTTCCAATGTTTGACCACTTTAGCAGTAAAAAGCGCCAAACATTTCCTTATGTTTAAATGGAATTTCTCATATTTCATTTTGTGCCCAATATGTATTTTAAGTATTTTATCATTATTGATCAAGGTATATTAATTGATGGAGAAGCTATCCTATGGAAGGTGGCTGCACAGTCCAAATATTTTCCTAGGGCAGCCAGTTGACAACCCAGTGGTCTTTAACACCCATTAAATATAATGATGGAACTCTTTCGTGTTTCACAGTGCTTTTTTTAAAGAAGGACACACCTGAAGAAAAATGAATGCAAATCTAAACTAGAAAATAGGATTTTTTTCTTCACTCCTTCCCCCCCACCTTATTTTTGTGAGGGAAATGCTGAAAGCAAGAAGGAAAAAGGTAAATGCTGTGAGGTCTACCCGTACTTTAGTACATATTATTTCTAGATTTTCATATTTCACTGTAACAGCAGGAGAAAAATGTCCTACCCAAGGTTGGTAAGGACCTTGTCTACAGAATTAAATGTCCTTTGATTTTTTTTTGTTGGAACTGAAAAACAAATTAAGCTTTATATGATATATTGCTGACACAACTGAACTTTGTCCTCTGAGTAAGACTGAAAAGTTTGCAAAAGGCTACGTTAAACATGTCTGTCTGCAGCTAACATGCTGCAAGTTTTCCAGTGCAGTTTTCAGGCCAGCTAAGAAAATAAAAGTGCTCTGTCGATGCTGATGAATTATTCTCCCCACCCTGTATTAAAGCAACATGCTCATTTGCTCCGTGCCAAAACAGTGGCATTTGGTACAATAACTCAGAAGCACATCGAGTGCAGAGAATCAAGTCTTTCAGATGTTTTTGTGGTGACCCAGAAGGAGTGATAATGCCTTTGTCACCAAATATGGTGTTCTTATGAGAGCCCATTTTTCTTCTATATAGAATTTATGTATTATTTCTGGGAAAAATAAGAAGACAATGGAATAAAATACTGAAACAGCACTCATTCCTTACCTTTCCTAATCCCCCTCCTCCCTTTTAATTACAATCATAACTGCCATATCTCAGAACATCGTCCAAAAAATTCTTAATAATAATAATAATAATAATAATAATTGGCCATCACTAACCAAAGCATAGGTTCAATGCCAAACTGAGTAGTTCTACTTGTTCTTGAGTAGCTGCTTGCTCTCTGCTTATTCTCCCCCTTGTTTAGTTTCTGCTCTTTGAGAATCCTGCTTACCAGTAACAGGTAGCTAGTCCTGTATATCCAAGAATGAGAAAGGATTGATATGAGTCTTTCTCATCCATGCCCTTCCACTGAGGTTTTACACAGGTAGCTGTGCATTAAACTGCTTGATGATGGTCCATCATTTCACATTTAATGACTGCTGATGAAACGTAATAGTCTACTGTGCCATTATAGAAAAGCAGATGTAGGAAAGCACAAGATGTCCTTGTGATAAATTCAAAGTTGGAATAAATAATGATATGAATTGGTCTTCATCTGAAATGAAACAAAACCAACCAGCATTGATCCAATTGTTTGGATGGCTTTACGTTTCCAGTTTAATTTAAAAAAAATAAATATCGTTCTCAAGAGGACAGTAACTTCTGTGTTTTGATGGTGAATCTCCACAAAAGTTTGTTGTTTATAATTTTCAAAAGCAACAATTCTCTATAGATTTCAGAAGTTACAATCAGTATACATGACCACAAAGCCTGTTATCAGCCGTTAGCCATTAGCCATTAGTGTGACCTTTGCCATTAGTGTAAAGATAATGTACTTCTCCAGCACCTTTCCCTTCTAAACTTCTGAGGAATAATAAAATGCAACTGTGAAATAAACAACAGATACTCAGGGCCAAGATATTTATTTCCACAGTTATCCACTACTCAAATGAGTGATTCCTAAAATAATGTGACAATTATACTATGTTCCAAGGTATGGAAATTGTGAATACAACTGCAACTGCAACCCGTCCTGGGCAAGCTGCTCTAGGTGGCCTCCTTGAAAAGAGTAGGTGGACAACGTGATCTCAAGAGGTCCCTTCCAACCTCGTCCCTTCTGTAGTTTTGTGAATGTATCCGTACATCAGCTAGGGACTTAGAGATCAGTGGGATAAAAATGTTTAAAAGATTGATAAATCAGATCCATTTCAAACTTAAGTATTTTACTAGGTTGATATTCATTAACAATACACATTGTCAACAGCTGGTTCTTACTCAATGATAATCCTTAGGACTACTTAAACAGTTAGTGATAGTGAGCCTGCTTCCTGCCTTGCTCTGCAAAATCAAAAGGGACAATGTTATCAGCCCATTCTACCTCCTTTTTTTGTATCCCGCAGATTTTACTGCTTGCAGGTGATTTCCTGAACCTTGTTTGTGCAATTGTATACCAAGTCTGTATGACTTCTTGCAATTGCATATTATTTATACATATATTATGGTTGTCTGTGTTACAAAATGCTTATTGACGATCATGTTGTTAATAAAGTTACAATGTTACTAACTACTGTGACTGGTTATACTGTTTTACTATGCTTTGGTCTGGTTCTAAAACAAGAAAACACTAATAACTTGTTTATTCTGCTTCTGCTTTCTGGTGCTATAGGCAGCTTTTGCTGTAGGCTGATGGTAAGAATTTTACAACTTCTAAAATGGTATGCTGGAATATATTATTAACCTTTTCATAGTTGAATGCATGTCTTCGTCTAAGTGAGAAGCTTGCTGTCATTGAGTGAATATCATATTTGTAGATCATCTATATCTAGGACTCACACATAAAACTTGTGGGCACAGAAGTCAGGTAAAAATATAAGCCCTCTTTCTTTTTCCTGTAGGAAAATAGTTCCATTATAGTCTATATGATTTGAGTAAATACTATGTAAATCTTCAAGGACACATATGCAAAAAATGATGGCCCAGTCTCTGCTTCCATTAGGATTTCCAAAGGTGTATCATTAACTGTGTACTAAATGTGTTAAAATTCATAGCCTACAGTATTCAACTACAAGTAGAAATCAATTATTGCTTCCTATTAAAGTAGCAGTTATGGACTATTAAGCAACATTTCAAATGGACCAAGGTTATTACTGAAAAAAAATTAATGGAAAACATTCTAACTCAATATGCTTATGCATTCTCAAAGAAAAAGCCTTAATCATCAGGATTTCAAAATGATGTTGCATTACTAATCAATACAGAGGTAAAAAAGACCATCAGATTGCATCAGACCTTTCTGTAATGAAAACTAATGAAGTTTATGGAGAAGTGACACATTCACTTGGAGAAGTTGACACACTTGGAGATAGGTTAAAATAAATGAATTTGCTTCATGATAGTATGTAATTAACTAGCAAATCTCAGACTATATAAGATTTTCATTGCACAGCTCAGCTGCTTCTGTACACTGGACTTTATATAGGTCTCCAGTGGTCTCTAACAATTGACAGAGCCTTCAGAGAAACAGCAGAATTTAAAAATTAAGATGGTCATTTAACACATTTTCAAACCTTTTCAGAAAGGTTTGAAACCTTTTCAAACACATTTTCAAAACAAATTATGAGTGCATAATTATAGTGTAATTGTCCACTGTTTTAAGAGTTCTCCTCACTCAAGACAAAAATATGATAGGAAACTAGATTTTCAGAACAGTTTAAAGAAACAGGTGTTAACTTCTTCAAACCAAATAAATGGTGCCTCACAGGAGACCTGTGGGATTTTTCAGACACACACTCCATATGCTTACTTACATGGAACCCCTTCAACTGCACTAGTTAAGTGCTTAAAAACTATTTTTCCCTTTTAAATGAAAAGGCTATGAAAGGAGAAGGAAACACATGCATAGTAATATTTCATGGTGTGGGATATTTATAAGCACACCGGCTGCTTGTTCTACAGGGTTGAAAAAAGTTCTGTCTCATAGGTTCAGCAAAAACAGGAAGTTAAATCAACTCTGCAGAGAAATAATTTTGAACAAAATAATCTGGTCAATCCTATTACCTACTTCAGGGAGAGCTACTCTTTACTTTATTCTCTTGTGGTCTCCATAGGCCTAACAGTTCAATGCCAAGCACACAGTGCAGCACAGCCTTCCCCCCCGACCAATTTCCACTTCTGAGAAAAGAAGTGAGGTCTCATGCAAGTGCCTTTCTACCTGCCTTTGCATGCTTATGAAGTTTCATCCTTCTAGCACTAATTATTCCTGTCACTGGATTGTAGAAGTAGCTGATAGCTTTTATTACCAAGAACAAACAGCCCTGCTTGAGAGACTCAGAAACTTCCTTTCTTTAGAACAAAGGAGCTATCCCTTTCCAAAAAGGTAAAGCTGATCATATAAAACATTCAAAGGAAATGTACATGAAAATCTCTTTACCTTTATTAATTACTTTTTAAAACTATCTTTACTATCTTAACTATCTTTATAATATACCATATCAATGTCCAGATAACAAGTCAATCACCCTGCAGAAATCTATAAGGTAAATTGCAAATATTTCCTTGAAAGCTATTCATTTGGGAATACAAAATGTCAAGAAATTTTAGAAATTGTTGTGGAATCCTCATGCTTTAAGATACTTATTATTCAACAGAATAAGGCCCGGGGCAACTTAGGCTAATGTCACAGTCTGCCTTGCTTCAAGTAGGGGGCTGGGGTAGTAGACCTTCTGAGGCCCTTACCAGATTAAACCAGATTAAATCTATGATTCTTTGAATCTGCATTTAAATAGTGTAATTGGCCAAGATACAAATATCTTCAAAGTTTTCTTTTTCATTAAATGCATGTTAAATTTACCAAAGAGGATCGTAAACAGGGACTATAAGAAAGCTAGAGAGGGACACTTTACAAGGACATGTAGTGATAGGATGAAGGGTAATGGCTTCAAACCAGAAAAGGGTAGATTTAGATTAGATAGCAGGAAGAAATTTTTCATTATGAGGGTGATGAGGCACTGGAACAGGTTGCCTAGGAAAGCTGTGTATGCCCCATCCCTGGAAGTATTCAAGACCAAGTTGGATGAGGCTTTGAGCAATAAAGCCTAGTGGTAGGTGTCCCTGCCCATGGCAGGTGGATTGGAACTACATGATCTTTAAGGTCCCTTCCAACCTAAACCATTCTATGATTCTATATGATTCTATGATTTTGTGACAGACCGCATCCACTTATTTGGTTATTCTTAGTTTGCTTGTTATAGTCCTTAAGGCAGAGGGGAAGCTCTGCTGAGTTTAAGAGCATTTTTGGTTTTTTGGAGCAGGCTGTATGTAGGAGAAATGTGATCCTTC
The DNA here is from genome assembly GCA_013398295.1 of Chionis minor. NCBI lineage: Eukaryota > Metazoa > Chordata > Aves > Charadriiformes > Chionidae > Chionis > Chionis minor. Next base: position 85,412 of record VZSF01006922.1, on the reverse strand, counting down.
TCTAGCTGTTGCTGTTTAAAAGTTGCATCACAAATATGCACACACAGGGGGATCCCTGTTGTCTTCTTAATACAACAGACTTAGAGAGTTCCTGAGAAAGACAAGGAGAGTAATAAGATGATTTATGAAAGAAATTTAGCTGATCTAGGCACTCAAGGCAAATGTTTAAAGAAAAATGAAAAAAAGAGAAGTGAAAATTTGACTTGCTTTCTCTACCTTCCCACTGATTTTTAATTTTACACAGAAAATATCTTGATATTTGATCTTTTTTGTGATGTTAGAAAGTTACATGGATGTGGCCTGCTCAGACAAAAGGAAACAGTTACATATTCTGGGAAGGCAGTAAGTTTGTAGCTTCGTACCATATTTGGTCAACTTTGTGAAATGGGGTAGAGTTTTCTAGTTCACTCAGAGTTTCATCTGTGTCCCTCAGTCACACACAGAACAACCATGATTACATTTTCTCTACAAAAAGAACTATTGTTACATCACAAATGCTCTATATATTTATAGTTTTTAGATCTGCTGGTGATCATCTTCCTGAACAGCAAGAGAGCTTTCCAAACCTTGGCACATATAATTCAGAAATATAAAGTCACACATATAGGCCTGCTTGGAGGCTTCTAGTTTCTATGACCTGAGTTTATTTCTTTGTGCAAGATCCAATATGCAAGAATATTACTGTGCGTAAGGGGATAAAACAAAGATTACACAAAAAAGATAGAAATTGTATAGTGATTTTTAGTCATTTTAATCTTGATTTCCAACCCTTTCCAACAACAGCATATTCAGGTAAGAAAGCTTTAAGTATTATGTAGAGAAATCTTAAAATATGGTACAACATTGAATGTTGTATACTGATATAGAAGAATCAACTCATCTCCTGTCCTCATTTAACCTTTCGTATGAAATATGCTGTTGTTGGAGAGGGTTGGAAATCAAGATTAAAATTATTAAAATTCAAAAAGATGTTGATATGTAAGAAAAAAGGTCTAAAAAAACCCTCAAATGCTCCCAGTCTTTAAGAGGGAATAATTTCAATTTAATAAGGAATTTTCTATTGTAATGCTGGACAGTTGCCTTGATTTTAAGCTCTTGAGATTAATACCTTTGCTGGGGTCTTGTAACCATCAGTAGGAGTCATAGATGGGAATGAAAAACATTGACTCCCTCTTATAAGAAAAAAGCAATGTTTCATTTTTGATGAGATATAAAATTAAAGATGATCTGATCTGAAATAATTTTGATTTGTGCCTGCTGAGGATCTTAACTGTGATTCATAAATAATTCATTGGTTAAAAATGTGCAGGTTTATCAATTTCTATATCCTGACTGTAAATTGTAAAATATTGTAAAAATATATTTTCACTTATTAGAGACATTAGTCTCTAACCAATACAGCAGTCCTACAGTTTCTTCCATGTAACTGACAGATGAATTTGTCCTGTTAACGCTTATATAAATGTTCATGCAGCATAAGACAATTGGCACATATTGCCTTGAAATGGCCTCTGCATCAGCAAAAGGGGATCTAGTTTGTGTGATGCTTTTATAAACTTCTAAAGTAGTTGCGAATACTCTGGGATGAAATTTGCAATGCAATTCCAGCTTTATTTCTCTTTGTTCCAGCATGATTTAGCTAACAGGAAGCTCTTTTTCCACTACATGCCAAAATGAAAAAATAATTGTAGAGTGAATATTAGTTTACTAAAAATACAAAGGCTTAAATTAAAATTATCTGTGACTATAAAATAAATTATCAGATGCAATTTTGTAAGAACAAAACAACTATAATGTGACAGTGAAATGTAGGAAATAGTTGGGTTTTTTTAAATGAACTGGGAAATACAGGAGATGTTCAGAATGTCTTCTCAGAACAAGATCTGGAGCTGTGATTTCTTGTTTTTAAGAACTGGTTGGGACAGTACATCCATTTGATTCTTTAAATCTTTAATTTAAAAATGTATTTTTGGTGGTTCTGATTTTTGGAACAAACCAAAGACAAGGTCATATTGCTTATGTCAGCCTATACAAAGCAGACAAACACATATCACATGGAAGAACGATGTCCAAGAAACTATGCACTGAGGTCCAGATGCAAGGATGCACATGCATACAGCTTTTCTAGGTTTTCAATTTCTGTTCAGTCTGTTTAAAGAGCACAAAGATAGGCAAGTTGTTCTCTCATGTTTAAAATCAGATTCTAGATTTAGTCTCAAGACTTTTGGCATCTGGAATGAGGAATACAGTTTTTACTCAGGATACAGAGACTGTTATTGTTTATATTGTCATGTAATGGAAAGCGCATTTTACTTCTTACTAGAACCTTTGTATGTAAATTATAATTTGTGCAATTAGAAAAGTAAAGGTTATTAAAAATGCCAGACTTCACTCTAATTAGTGCCAAATTACAGTAAGACAAATGATAAAGTAGTATGTAGTCGCAGAACATTTTAAAAAAACACAACAGGAACTCAATTAGAAAAAGCTTCACTGCAGCCACCATGAACATAAATTCCATGGTTGGGAAAAAAAATTAAATAAATCCAGTGTTGCATGCTTTCGTAAAATTATTGCAGCTCTCCAAGACATCCATCAGGGTCAGTTGTCCTCTACCCAGTCCTACTTGGCTGTAAAATCACTTTCCACTGTGGCCCAAAGCGAAAAATATTATCCATTATCTTAAAGCAGTTGGTTAGAGATGTTAAAATGCAGAGTGACTTAACATGCTAGATATCCTTTGTATGGAGATCTTCTCTCTCACTCTCTCTCTGGCCTCTGTTCCATAAAAGAACTCAGCTGGAACATCCTGTGTTGTTCCATCTATTTCCCTCAATGAACCAATGTGATAGTGAATATTTACAACTATCGACTCAACATGAAACAAAGTTTATCAAAGTAAAAAAACCAAAACAAAACAAAGAAGAAAAAAAAAAAAAAGGAAAAAACCCCCACAAGCCTGAAGTAATTTAAGAAAGTAAATCCCATTTGAAAGAGAGTCTCTCTCTTAGAATTCTAGTAGATTTTGATAAACAAACAACAACAAGATTGGTTAGTTGTGCAAAGTTATTTTTCTTTTATGCTTTAACAAAACCACTTTTACTTCATATCCTTTCCATATTATTGTTTCAACCTCTCTGGAATGCAAAAAACCCACATTAAACTTGTTACAACTGAATTAACAATTAACCTCTTCTTCATCCATTTGTACCATCTGTAGTAGTTGACTATATTTACATGAAAACAATATAGGCAAACGATAAAAAGGAAGTAATATTTTCATATTATACATATTCACCCTAAGGTTGATACTTTATTTGCTGTCAGAAAGAGTTCGCATACATCCATAGCTTACTATTCTTTAAAATGAAGCAACTCACACCACCAAAGTACTTCATCAGGCTGCCCTTAGGGAAAGAATCAATCCTGATGTCCCATGCCAAAAAGATAACATATTTATTACAAAACAGTTCCTAATGGAAGATGAACAAAGCATTCTGATAGTTCAAGGACAAATTATTCTAACTAATAAATAACTGGTTTAGCTATAATTATTCTGAGTTGAGTTATCTTGAAAGCCCTCAATGCAGGACAAAATGCAAAAATGCATTTAATTTTATACTAAACTAAGAACAATCAAAAATTTGTCTTTATGTCCTTTCTACAAGGAAAAGTACATTTGCTCCTGAAAATTGTTTTCATTTTTTTATTCTAGGATCAAAAGTTCTGATTTTTTTATGTAAAGTCTGGAGGCCTAGCCAAAAGGCAATCAGGATCAAAGGCTGCCTCCCTGCAACATTTCAAAAAGAGAATGTTTAATTGTTCATAAACAGAAAACAGAACCTCCACAGCAGAGCTCTAGCTGCTATGTAATGATTTGTTCTAATCTGTAGAGAAAAACACAAAAAGATGAAGCAGCCATTAGTGTAAAAACATCACATGGAACTCGATTGTGTACATTTGCCATCAGTCTATATAAGAATTATTTTCTTAGGTCTGCATCCCACTATTGCATACTATGGGCTAAAGAAGAGGAATGAAGGTGGAGCAAAGAGAAAGTGTGACACCTGGGCAAGAGCTAGAGTAGGAAAGAGAGACTAGTATCATGTGTCTAGGAAAAGAAAAACTGCCTAAAACTTACTTGTGTTATGCAAGGATAGAAGATCTTTGAAAAATACCTTAGAGATAAGCATTTCTCCAGCCTAAGGCACTCCTGAGTTTCTGCTGTCTTGTATTTCTTAGGATACCACCATTTAAGGCCTGACATAACCAAAAATGCATTATTTACAGCATAAAAACTCTTGAAATGTACTTTCATGAAGTTGGTTAACTTCACTGAATTTTAAATTACCCTTAAAAATTGCCTTCCTGATTTCTTTTTCATCTTTGGATTCCCAGAATGGAGAGAAACTTTACAACTCTTTCAATGAATCTGAATAAAACAATGTTTAAGAATATAAGATAAGACAATTATTTTTTTTAAATATCTTTGGAATTTCATTTCATCTTTACTGGTTATGCAAATCAGTATATCTATGTTCTTGTTCTGCAGGAAACAGATTTTTGGCAAAAAAAAAAGCTGTGATATGTCTCTGAGAAAGCCGTATTTCTATTTTATATTATTTAATGGTTAAAACAGACTAACTCATTGAAACAGACACCTGCAGTTAAATATGAAATATTAATTCAACATAGTAATAAATAAAATAACATCATTCTCAGTGTCCCTAATTAGAAATAAACCTCAACAGTTTTCTAACACCACTTCTTATACTTCACTAAAGTGATTAATTTGAAAAACAGTCTATTTTAATAAAAACAACTGAAGCAATTAGCTGGTCTCTATTTACCCACTTGTGAAGCAAAAAGGAAAATACACTCAACACAGAATGCATAACCTTTTTTATTTACTCGTTTTAAATTAACATAGAAGACACTTATGCTCCTGGTAATCACAGATTTCATGGAAAACAAGAAAACAAAAGGCAAACCTGTTTCATTTTGTGTCTCCTTTACTGTTCCCTTAATTGTGTAGGTAAATTGCAGCAAGCACCACCCTGTAGTAGTTTAGAACAGGTAGACCTGTTCCCAGAAAAAGTGCACCACTCTAAATGGCTCCTTTTGAATGGCCGTAGCATGAGTCTTCTTGCCCTCAAACCCATCCTGTCATGTTTCCTGTTCTGAAAAACAGGTTCTTTTTTAAGACATGGAACCAAGACTACAAGGACTTCTAAGTTAACATCTCCTTGTGTTGATCCAAAGACCCAAATTATGGAAAATTAAATTAAGACTTTCTGCCAGGTTTTGGGCTGTTTTTTCTTTTCACATTTAAGCACCTAGCTGAAGTAACAAAAGCACTACAGCAGATTGGGACAAGAAGAAATATGCCAACACAGAGCACAGTGGGCATTTTTATCAGCCAGGTGCAAGTTTATGTTTGCCATAATATACTTAAATCTTTTAGGAGTTTCTGTTTTGGTATTTACAACAGATTGTGTCCCTTGTGTCTTGCAGCAGAAAAAGTGCCCTGATAGTAGCTACAGGGGCTTGGTGGGTCAGGCAGAAGTTGCAATGTTGTCAGAGCAGCACAGAACATTTTGCAGATTTGTCACACATTAGTGTCACTTGTCTTTCAAACATTTTTAAAATGTGAGTGCTAAAAGCTCAAATAGTCTGTCCTCTGCATTGAAAACTGAGACATGAACAATTATGAAGCAAGTCAAGTTGCATCTAGGCAAGAGAAAGTCAACTTACAAGATATATTTTTAATGGGAGTTCTGGAAGTAGTTTGTTGTTTTGTTTGTTTGTTTGTTTGTTTGTTTTACTGTAATAGATCATATTACTTAATGATGAGCACAAAAGTAACAAATTATTTAGACAAAGTCAATATAAATTAAACTGCCTCTGGATTTAAGTTTAGTTGGTTTATTCTCCTCTAGATGAAGATGCATAGAACAAAATCCAAGGAGAACCTATGCAGACCACTGCTTATGCAGAAATCTCTGCAAGCTTCCAGAGACAAAAGTATTTGTGGACACTATAGTGCATGTCTTCAGACACATGATGATTCATTAGAATCATCTGTTTCAGACAATTAAGTTATTCCTCTTTTTACTGACATTCTTTCTCCTGTTCCTGAACCACAGGACCTGTTGTGGACATAAGCTCAGTCACTCCTGTGAAGCAATCCAATAAGAATCACAGAGGTACCTAACATCTGGGACAGGAATTGTATAGCAAGAGTTAGGCAATTCATGTTATAAGAGTGTTAACAGTGTTAAATTCAGGTTACTTCCATAGTTACATTCATGGTGTAGCTGAGTTGTGCCTGTGTCCACACCAAATGCACTTACTCAATTAACTCCCTGGTTGGCTGAGGAGCTCCCCGTCAAGTGATCTAGGCTGAAACTGAAGGATTTGATGGTATGGCAGGACAGAATTGGTTTTGCTGGTACAACACTTTGAATTAATAAAAACATTAAAAGTCAAACACCATTTTTAAATAATAAGTTGAAGCATACATCCTAACAGAAAGAATGGGGCCACTTCTGGCCTGTGGAAGAGTCCTATCAAACTCACTCCCTGCACCTGGAGAAAGGAAAATATCTTTTGAGCAGTAAGTGTTTCCTGAACATCCCAAATCCTCAAATGCCATCACTCAGAAAGCCACTCAGATCTGCACCAAGTAGAGAGCAGGTGAGTGGTGGAGATTTGTTGCAAACAGTTGTTTCTACAAGGGGTATCACAAAACCTTTTAGAAAAAGTTTCATTCTGGTTGGCCTAAAAGTGAAACACCCCTGCAGTCTGTCTCCAAATACTATTGCATTGCTCTATTCACTTCTAGTGTTTTGAAGACTTTGCAACTAGAAATACCTCTTCTTTATACCAAATGTGTATTTTTGGAATATTTTTCTCCCAACAAGCAGTAGCTCAGTAGCAAATTCTGCAAACCTGTTGCAGGGAACTTGGGGATCTGCTTGTCATCACTGATCCACACTGAAGAAATGAAATCAGAGATAGATGTTATGGTTGTATCATAAGAACAGTAGTACCAAGAAATAAAGTAAATGGTCCCTCACTCAGCTTTCCAGGATGTTACCAAAATATAATTGATGCCCATGCCAGCTACTTAAGTATACATGGTATGTAAGTTACAGAATAGCACAAGAAAAAGCTACTCTGCTTGTAGTTTAACTCAAATCAGGATCAAAATTTTTTATTGATTTTTTTTAAAACAAATAATTAAATCGCGATTACAGAGCTATGCATTCAGGATCAGTATCAGCAATATGACATATAAACAACATTACTAGACACTCAACAGCTATTAAAAAACTACAAATTTCTAAAAATCTTTTTATAACTAATTCCAAAAAGTTCTAGGTATGCACACACACACAGAGTAACTCACACACTCACACAGATCCACCCTCCCTGCTGTTTGCACTAACACCACACATCCCCTCTGCTGGCAGTGCAGGTTCCCCTTCTTGCACACCCTCTGTGGGATATGCAGGTGCTCCAGCTTCATGTATACCCCTGCTACTACACACACCCCACTGACCCACATGCTGATAACAAATACCACCAAGAGTCACCACTGCACACACAAGGTGGATCCCTGTGTGCTTCCACTGTGTTGTCACCCCACAAGCAGGGTGCTGGTATCTTACAGTGTCTGGTGGGGAGGATTGTTTCTGACTCATAAACATAGGCCTTGGAAGGGTGACTCTGGTGATGTGAAACCCAGGCTTACTGCTGCTCTGTTGCCCTCTTCTCAATGCTAGGCGTCTCTCCCCACTGCATATTTTCCATCCTTAATTTTATGCCTTTTCAAGCTTACTCCTTTCATCTAAAGTCTCTTGGTCATGCTCTGGATACTGCCTAATTTGGCTGATCATCATCTTAAGCAAACTTAGTTATTATTAATTTGCTTCTGATCATCATCAGCGTTTGGGCAAGCATCCTCTCAGTGAGAGTTTTGGGTATTCTGGTCACACACACAGTTGGCACTCACATTCCTATTGAGTTATCCAGGTCATGTTACCAAGAAGAGGTGTATAAGTGACAAGGTTTTGTAGCAGAAAGGGGAGGCTGTAGGGGTGGCTTCTGTCAGAAGTTTTCCCCATGTCTAACAGAGCCATTTCCAGCAAGCTCCAAGATGAACCTGCTGCTGTCCAAGGTTGAGTCAATGACTGACAGAGGTAGTGGTGCTTCTGTGTATTTAAGAAGGGGTAAAAGCTGCTGCACAACAGGACCTAGGAGAGACAAGTGAGAATATGTGAGAGAAACAGTCCTGCAGACACCATTGTCAGTGAAGAAGGAGGGGGAGGATGTCTTCCAGGTGCCAGAGCAGAGTTTCCCCTGAAGCCTGTGGTGAAGAACATGGTGAAGCAGGTTGTGCCCCTGCAGCCCATGGAGGTCCAGAGTGGAGCAGTCCATGGAGGGCCCCATGCTCGAGCAGGTGGATGCACCCAAAGGAGGATGTGACCTTGTGGTGACCCCATGCTGGTGCAGGTTTTCTGGCAGGACTTGTGACCCTGAAGAGGACTCATGCTGGAGCAGTCCATTCCTGAAGGACTGCATGCTGTAGAAAGGACCTGTGCTGGTGCAGTTCATGAGGAACTGCAGCCCATGGGAAGGGTGCACATTGGAGAAGTTCGTGGGGGACTGTCTTCCTTGGAAGGGACCCCACACTAGAGCAGGGGAAGAGTGTGAGTAGGAAGGAGTGGTAGAGACAGCCTCCATGCCCTGTCCCCATATGCCACTGGGGGGATGAGGAAGAGACATCAGGAGTGAAGTTGAGCCAAGGAAGAAGGGTTGGGTTAGGTAAAGGTGTGATTAGATTTCCAATTTCTCATTATCCTACTCCTTTGTTAATTGGTAATAAATTAATTTCCCCAAGTAGAGTCTGTTTTGCCCATGATGGTAATTTGCATGTAATTTCCCTGTTCTTATCTTGACCNAAGTTACAGAATAGCACAAGAAAAAGCTACTCTGCTTGTAGTTTAACTCAAATCAGGATCAAAATTTTTTATTGATTTTTTTTAAAACAAATAATTAAATCGCGATTACAGAGCTATGCATTCAGGATCAGTATCAGCAATATGACATATAAACAACATTACTAGACACTCAACAGCTATTAAAAAACTACAAATTTCTAAAAATCTTTTTATAACTAATTCCAAAAAGTTCTAGGTATGCACACACACACAGAGTAACTCACACACTCACACAGATCCACCCTCCCTGCTGTTTGCACTAACACCACACATCCCCTCTGCTGGCAGTGCAGGTTCCCCTTCTTGCACACCCTCTGTGGGATATGCAGGTGCTCCAGCTTCATGTATACCCCTGCTACTACACACACCCCACTGACCCACATGCTGATAACAAATACCACCAAGAGTCACCACTGCACACACAAGGTGGATCCCTGTGTGCTTCCACTGTGTTGTCACCCCACAAGCAGGGTGCTGGTATCTTACAGTGTCTGGTGGGGAGGATTGTTTCTGACTCATAAACATAGGCCTTGGAAGGGTGACTCTGGTGATGTGAAACCCAGGCTTACTGCTGCTCTGTTGCCCTCTTCTCAATGCTAGGCGTCTCTCCCCACTGCATATTTTCCATCCTTAATTTTATGCCTTTTCAAGCTTACTCCTTTCATCTAAAGTCTCTTGGTCATGCTCTGGATACTGCCTAATTTGGCTGATCATCATCTTAAGCAAACTTAGTTATTATTAATTTGCTTCTGATCATCATCAGCGTTTGGGCAAGCATCCTCTCAGTGAGAGTTTTGGGTATTCTGGTCACACACACAGTTGGCACTCACATTCCTATTGAGTTATCCAGGTCATGTTACCAAGAAGAGGTGTATAAGTGACAAGGTTTTGTAGCAGAAAGGGGAGGCTGTAGGGGTGGCTTCTGTCAGAAGTTTTCCCCATGTCTAACAGAGCCATTTCCAGCAAGCTCCAAGATGAACCTGCTGCTGTCCAAGGTTGAGTCAATGACTGACAGAGGTAGTGGTGCTTCTGTGTATTTAAGAAGGGGTAAAAGCTGCTGCACAACAGGACCTAGGAGAGACAAGTGAGAATATGTGAGAGAAACAGTCCTGCAGACACCATTGTCAGTGAAGAAGGAGGGGGAGGATGTCTTCCAGGTGCCAGAGCAGAGTTTCCCCTGAAGCCTGTGGTGAAGAACATGGTGAAGCAGGTTGTGCCCCTGCAGCCCATGGAGGTCCAGAGTGGAGCAGTCCATGGAGGGCCCCATGCTCGAGCAGGTGGATGCACCCAAAGGAGGATGTGACCTTGTGGTGACCCCATGCTGGTGCAGGTTTTCTGGCAGGACTTGTGACCCTGAAGAGGACTCATGCTGGAGCAGTCCATTCCTGAAGGACTGCATGCTGTAGAAAGGACCTGTGCTGGTGCAGTTCATGAGGAACTGCAGCCCATGGGAAGGGTGCACATTGGAGAAGTTCGTGGGGGACTGTCTTCCTTGGAAGGGACCCCACACTAGAGCAGGGGAAGAGTGTGAGTAGGAAGGAGTGGTAGAGACAGCCTCCATGCCCTGTCCCCATATGCCACTGGGGGGATGAGGAAGAGACATCAGGAGTGAAGTTGAGCCAAGGAAGAAGGGTTGGGTTAGGTAAAGGTGTGATTAGATTTCCAATTTCTCATTATCCTACTCCTTTGTTAATTGGTAATAAATTAATTTCCCCAAGTAGAGTCTGTTTTGCCCATGATGGTAATTTGCATGTAATTTCCCTGTTCTTATCTTGACCCATGAGCCTTTTGTCATATTTTCTGTCCCCTGTCCAGTTCAGAAGGGGGAATGATGAAGCAGTGTGGTGAACACCTGATATCCAGCCAAGGTCAGCACACCACAGGAGGCCATGCAGAGTACCCAAAAATAGAAGATGGAGAGACATATGAGAATGGTAGAGATTTTATTAATGACTTTTTCAACTTTACACAAACAGATAACAACATCTTTTCAAAATGTTATTCACCTGAGTAAAGAGATTTTGGAGTTGTTGCTCTGGCAGAGCTCCATCGATTTCACTTTACCTATCTGGTACATCTTGTTCGTTCTGACACCTTCTTACACTCTCAAAGTCAAATATGATGTTTCAGGTGGGTTGCACAACAGTGGTTGAACACAGTGGCATTATTTCTGCCTTCCATCATGATATGACTTTAACATATGCAACACAAGACCCCTATTGGCACTTTTTCTTTCATCTGGCACACTGCCTTACTGATGCAGATTTTATTTGTTGCCTTTTATGAGTTCTACTTTTCTTTCATGCCTCCCACATCAACACTGAATCTCTGAAGTTTTGAAATAATTCACCCTTAGGTATATTAGCTTGATATTTTCAAGTTTAGTCTCATTGTGTTGCTCTTTCTTGGCTTCCAATACTGCATAGTCCCTTTGCATTTCTTTTCCTTGCCTTTAGTTTTGTTTTGCATGCAGCTGACTAAGGACCACAGTGTTCACTTAACAGGCAGATACAACAGTTAAGAGGTGTATATGGCATCTTTGTCTTCACTGAGCTGAAAACTGCCTTCTCAAAATCCTTTCTGAACTTAATCCTACCAATAATACTGTTGGATCTTAAAAACAGCTAACTCATTTTCACTAAATATAGTCCTTTATCAACAAAATTTTTTTTCTTATGGTAAACAGTTGACATATATGAAGTTTTCATATGTTCAGCAAATTGATATAAATTTTCACTGTTTATTTTCACTGTAGCAAAATTTTCACTGAGTAAAAGGGAATACAACTACTATACATGAGTTCATCCAACAATACTAAGTAGTCTACCTTTTGAAAATTATAAGGCAACAAAAGAAAAGGAACTCACCTAATTGGATTATCACTGCAGTGTATGTAGGAAAACATTTTTTCTGACAGTAAGGCTAGGATTTTGTGGGTGTGCTCTTAGAAGAGATTCCAAGAAGATCATGGGTGAGATAGAAGGAGGTAGAGGAATTACCATGAATAAAAAAGAACCAGCATCAATAGAGAAGCTGAGCAGCTGTGCTTAGGTACTTGATACTGTTATTCTCTCACTGCAAGATTAATTCCCTGGGCATTTCATTGAAATGATTTTAGCTGGCTGGCTAGATTTTCCCCTAGACTTGTCTGATAGGTGATTTTCCTTCTAGAGATGTATTTCAAGTTTATCATTATAAATTTAGATTAATGTCTTAGTAGACACTTAACAAAAATCAGTAACTGTTGCTTAAGAGGAAGAAAGCTATATTCCTCTTCTTTTGGAGGTGCTGAAAGTACTGTAGTAGAATATAATCTTTTCAAATTTGCTGTGTGCCTGTACAGTGCATTTTTCTCTCTTTCTCTTTTTTTTTTTTTTTTTTACTAACTATTCCCTCTTATTCTCAGATGCCTTCGCAGAAGACTACGAAGAATGTTTGCTGGGTTATTTCTACTTCTCTGTCTCATTTACTGCTGTATCAAAATAACCTCTGAATGATAGCCTCGTGGCAACACGGTAAATCTTTTGATTATTTCTGTTAATGTGTACCTTGTAAAACCCTTGTCAGCAAATTGGATGCCAATAGAAGCAAAGGAAAATCCTAACAAAGGCAAATCCAACCAGTGGACTATGTTTAACTTTGATATAAGATGAAGACTGGGTTTACTGTTTTGCTAGAAACACACTTCATCCTAAGTTCCTTTTACCCAGGGGTGGGAGAGAGTGGGATTCCCGTAAGCAGCAGCAGATGGCACTTCTGACTATTTTAAAGCACTAGTATTACAGATGAAATTGAAAAAAACCTGTGTGGACTACTTTTTTTTTTGGTGATGTGTAATTTTGGAGAGTTTTGTCAGCTGATTTTGTCGTGAGAAACAGCAATTATGACTGTTGGTTATTTCTAGCTCTAAGGTGGTCCCTTTGCTCTATCCTGATACTATGAGAAGAGCTACAAAGGAATCACAAGCAATTCTGGACTTCTTTAAGGAATATAGTCTTAAGTTGCTGTGCTGTGACAAGCAGACCAGAACAAGGCAGACAGATTCAAATTTCTTCTTTTGCTCCTCCCCAACAGTCCAAATTTATAATTTCTTAAGGTTTCACCAGTATATCTTGTGAAAAAATGTATTAATCCAACATCTTTTCACATCTTAGGCTGAACTGCGACTATAAGTATTTCAGAAAATGTTTTTTGTAGAGAGGAAGTTAGGAAGATAATCCACAGTTCATGAAAATGTTAGTGCAAAATAACATTTTTCTTAGCTAGGAATAGGCCCCTAAAAGGCTGAAAAAAGAAAGTGTTAATGAAACATCATAAATTTTTCCTCTGGGAAAAAAAAAATCAAGCCAAAATTTTAATTTCAGACTAAATAAAACATTTTCAGTCTAAAGTTCAGCTCACATTATTATTATTTTTGTTATTATTTTAATCAGTCACCCGCAATGTACTTTGTCCAAGTACAAGGCTACACTGCCCAAAAATTAGTCCAGGAAATGTGCTGAGGCTTTAACACTTAGTTGTTCTGGCTTCCTGTCCTGTTTAATCAGGTGTGAAAAGAAGAACTGACAGCTTGTTAATACATGACTAAGAGCATGCTCTTCTCTTCTACCTTATTCACTTGCACATGCTAGCAAATACTGTGCCCCAGAAAGCACAGGTCAGATTGTGTAACGTGTCTGCATATACTTGAGACAGGGAAAGCGACACAGATAGCTCTCTCAGGAATATAAGTAAGCATTTTATGTTCCATTTGACTCCTTGATTTTAGTCTCACTTTCTCCAAGAGAAAGACTTTGATACTACACCTGTACTGACTTATAGCTTATTATACCCGAGAAATAAATTTGCAGGCATTTACACATCCCTCAAACCACTCAGCTCTGTGACGCTTTACTCAGTGTTATCTTCCTTGCAAAATTCATTAATCAACAAGTCTACTGAAAGTAAAAGCGCATGAAAAATTTAAGGTGAGTAGTCTGAAAGTATAGTCTTTCATGTCATAATACAGGCATACAAACCTTTAAGCTGTGTGCCAGGGCTTGGGTACCATGGACTGCCCAGAAACAGTAGCACCATGCAACACCGTAGATGTACACACCTGTTATGGTTTGAGAAAACCCATAACAATTTCTTGTTGTTTAGACAATTATTCTCTCACCCAATGACGCCTCCCAACCCAAGAAGAGGAATCAGGAAGAAAACAAGGAAACCTGGGGGTTGAAAGATAAACATATTTAATAGGATAGAACTAGATAATTAACAGTACTAACACTAAAGAACGCATATTGATCCCAATACCCATATATACACTATACAAGGATTATACTCAGCCAACTATATCAGTAGGAATCTGCGCACTCTCAGCAGTGGACAGTAAATGTCGGACACCGCAAGTGCTACAGTTTTGGGAGGAAAGGAAGGCCTCAGGGGTCCAACACCAGGGCAAGAAGTCCTCTGGATTGCTGCCGTCAATGGAAAGTGAACTTTGGAGCAAACTTACTAATTTATATTGAATGTGATGTTCATGGTATGATATAGTCCTGTTGGCCAGCTTGAGTCAAGTACCCGAGTCTCGCTTCTCCTCATCCCTGCACCTTGTGAGCTTGAAAACACTGACACCTTGAGACCCACATACCATAGCTGTCTGTAAAGTAAATATTTTCATGAATTCAGACACTGGAGTCTTCCAAAAATACAGCTTTCCCAAGCACCAGAAGAGAAATTAGTTCTGTGTCACTCAAACCAAGACAATACCCAAGAGCAGTCAATTTGAAAGCCCAGAGCTCACATGAAGGACCACATGACGTTTTAACTTAACCACCTCGTCATTGAGCTGAGCCTGACATGCTCACTTTTTCATCCTATTGAGGCAGATTTTTTTTTTTTACGTAGTAAAAAAGTAGTAATGTGTGTTTGTAGTATTAGTGGTTACCTTAAGGTTTCTATATCTTTCGAGAAAGAAAATCAGGAAATTAACTGAGTGCCACGGAAGACTAAAGATTTTTCATTTGAAATGTTCACATGAAAAAAGGCCTTTGCGCCACACAGAAATCTGAGAACTATATAAATCTGACAATTCATATAAACCCTCAGTAGAGAGGCTGAGAGAAATGAGAAGCTAATTACCTAATAAATGAAATAGAGAACCCAAGTAAAAGTTCTCACAAATGGAAAGAGTAAAATCGTTAAAAAGACCTTGTAAACCATAAGACGTATTTCCTCACAACCACTTCTATCTGTAACTGAAACAAATCAGAGCCCACATAATCTGGCAAACAAATTTCAATACTACTTCCCCCCTTTTTTTTTTTTTAATTCCTTTCATACCAATCCTAAACCAGAAAACTATGCAGCATCCTTATGGCTCTCTTGTGTTTATTAATGTCAGTGACTGTTTAAATCTTCTCAGGGGAGTAAAAAGAAAAAAGTATTTTGGTATTTTCTGATGTGTAAATGAAGCACAAAATTGGTACATCTGTCCTTTTATATCTTTTTTTATCAAAGACAACTGATCGAGTTTAACAGTTTGCAAAGCAAATAAAAGCTATTACAATCTATCCTTAAGGCTGATATTTATTGCCAGCATTTCTATGCTTGTCAGTATATAAGGAGATAAACATAGTTTAACATTACTGCATTTTAATAAAATTTGTGGTTAATTAGGTTACCAGTATTACCAACAAGACTAAATACTGTCCTTTCAGCAATTTTTTTTTTCTACAGTGTATGTAAATTATCACCTTGAGCATCTGTATTTTTAGAAAGCTACCCCTTTTCCTTTTGTTAAATACAAGGTGTGATACATAACCTGAGGGTGGAAATTGCTTTAGTCTTTTTTGCACAAGCTATATGCAAATGTATGGAAATATCAACTTTTAACCACCACTGTAAACTGTCAAAAAACAACTCCATACTCTTAATACATGTGTGCAAGAAAACATTAGTTTGAGGCTGTGGTACTACAGGGTCATTTAAGAATCCCAAGGTTTCCAGTAATTACTGCATTTGGGTTATGATACCAGTCCACACAGAAGTATGGGTAGAATTGAATTAAATGTTACTTTTCAAAATCTATCTTATCCTCTACTTCAGTACTCTGCCATGTATTGTCGTTCTACAGATATGATGATATAATGATATATTTGAAAGAACAAAGAAAGCAGTGGCTGCATTTTTATCTGGATGCTATGTATACTATCTATCTAAAATACTGAGAGCATCTGAAAATTTAAAGATTTCTGAATTAAAACTAGTTATCTCTTGGTATTCTACAGATGTTAGATCTTACAAAAATTTTTAAGCTGTCTTGTATACAAGTACTTGTTGTGTGCTGTCTGTCTTTAGGTCATAATACCAGTCTCCAGAGAGAAGAGTCATTTCCAAAGGTTTCTGTCTTACAGAACATTTTGCCTGACCAAACTACAGAATGTACATTCAGACTAATAGATCCATGTTTTTTTCGCTCATAACTTTGTTAAGACAGTAAATTTTAAAATACAACAACAGTATTTTCTCATTTCTGAATAAACACATTTATTTTGTACAGTCTAAAAGTCTCCTGAAGAGACTGCACTGTCTTGAAATTTCTTTGCGTAAGAATTTATGAAGTGTAAGTAAAAATTTTACCACAGTCCTTCTCTTCCATGGAGAAACCCATCAGAAAAGAGAAGCTTCATATGAAAATAAGCTTAAAAGTCTCACAATATAAGGACAGTAACAGGGCCAAAAGAGAAGTTCCTGCTATGTTACCTCTAAGTGACCTGTTTCCTATAGAAAAATTTGAGCAAGATATGGTTCACCATTGGCTAAAGGGTACATAATAAGAGCCATATAGGATTACCCCTTTCTCTAACCTCCCCAAGTTAGTTTGGTGCCTTGGTAGAAAGGAGAAGACAGTTTGGCAAGTATCTGGTTCCCTACCAGTCACAGTCTAAAGCATATACACTACTGGAACAGCTGTTTCAGTGTCAGGAACTGTTCCAGAGAGCCACACTAATGTGTGAGAAGAGATCATTTAGAAAGGGAGGACTCTACATACTCAAAAACCAAATTGGCTTACACTGCAAAGGACAGTTGCTCAAACTAGGATTCTCAAGCTAANGGGGGGGGTGTGTTTGGTTGGTTGGTTTTATTATTTTTTCATTATTATTTTTGCAACGACTGAAACAGATTTTTTTTCATGGCAAGCTTCTCCCTTTTCCCTCCTGTGTGGAAGTGGTCTGGGATTACCAACAACTGCATTAAATTGGTGCTTTTCTAATTTTGCATGATCCCTTTACACCTCAAGGTGTGATGAACAGGGTCTTCAGCATATTAAAGGTACAGCATATGACTCAGCAACAGATCCTTACTGATGCTGACCACATTTATTTTCTAACAGCAAACGTAACACTATTGACATAACAACAATTTAACATGTAAAAATAAAATTAATTCCTGCATTCTGCTTAGGGAGAGACACAGGAGACCTGGCTTTGTCTGACAAGGTACAACCCTAGATACACTTTTTTTACAGTTATATTGCCCAAAATATTGGGCATAATCATGGCTTTCATCTTAAAATCTCAAAATTTTTTCCCCCCACAGCTCCTTTGCAAAGGCAGGCTATAAGAGATCATCAGAGATAATCACTCTGGGAATTCCATGTTTTCTTTCTACTCTTCTGCTGTGCCCCTTAAATGACATGTTTATTCTATAAATTCAACAAAAGATCAAGCTTTTCTTTTCCCATTTACATAGGCAGTATTTCAAGTGGACCTGAGGCTACCCACTGCCCTAACCATAAAGCTATCTTTAGTAGGCTATGCCTACATTTAGATATTTCAAACTTACATAGAATAAGAAGGTATAAAACAGAACTTCACTAAATCCAGAAGATAACAATTTACATGCAAGATGATAAGACAAGTCCTCTCAAAATCTGTAAAATCTCTCCTAAAAAAAAAATGGATTTTTCAGTCAAGATTGTCTTGTTATGTGCAGCAGTAGCTAGAGAAAAATAGTCTAGATAGAATTATGATGCTTTGCTCTGGGACTATCCCTGTGCAATAAATCTTTGCATAGAGGTTCCAGGAGAAGTTTCCCTTTGTATCCCACCTTGTCAAGGTCAATTATTCTTCTCCCATCATCATTATCCCTTTCATTAAGTTTTACTGCAAAGGCATCTTGTAAAACAGGTCCTAAAAATTTTATTAGGGATGGATTTTACTGTTGAACTACCGATTAAGTCATATGCATGCTATTTGTCACCAAAGCTAAATCAAATTCATTTCAGAGAAGACCAATCACTTTTTGAACCCATTAGCACGGATAGGTTATCTGCAAGATACATTTGTTTACTTTCCTCAAGTTCTTTCATAGGCACAATACGGCTAGAATACTCCTCTCAGTTGATGCTCAATCTTCTTTATTTTGCAGCATTCAACAGCTATTTCTATATGTCCTAATTCTGTCCAAATTGCTTCAGGCTACTAATCTCTACCTTCATTTAAATTCTTATATGTTTGTTTTTCAATTAGCTGTTATTGTATTTAAATTCCTTGCACTGGCATCTGTCTTTCCCTTTTAGGATATTTTAGATCCTAGATTTTTCTCCAGGGTCTCAGTTTCCTTTGTGCATACTGACAGTCTGGTTTTGCATTCCTCATGATGCATTTCCTTTGTTTCCAATGTTAGTCTAAGTACCTTCTGTCACGGCTTTTTGATCTTTTCCAGCTTCATATAGTCTTCATATAATATCCTAAAGAGAAAAGCTCAGAATATTCCAAATAAGGCTTTGTTATTGCTTTATATGTGAATATTTCAATTCTGATTTATACATCTCACTTCTGGAGACATAACATGTGCCAAGACAGGCCACAACTCTGTTTACCTTCTTGCTGCTATCAGACATTGTGCAGATGGCTAATGTATTATCCTTAATCACTCTCAGGTCTTGCTACTGCTCTGTTTTGTAGATGAGAATTCTTATTTGTGCTGTACAATTTGCATCATGTGGTTCTGGTTTCCATTTCCATTTTTCCTTACACAACAGATAATCGTACCCTATTGAATCAGACTGGAATTTAGGACCATGGCATAGGGATGCTTTGCAGGATGGTTGCTTTCTTAGAACTGCAAGAAAAAAAATGAAAATGCTGTTTCTGCATTTTATACTCTTCTCTGTTTATTTCCCCCTTTTTTCATTCAGGGAAATATGATGAGTCACTCCAGCTGATGACTCAGAAATCAAGTGGCTAGGGATATTTGGGAATGCATTTTATATCCAGTAATACAAAATATAGATATTTTATAGCTAATAACAGGCCTCATTAGGCCAAGTAGTGCCAGAGGCCAGAAGCCCACAGTATATTTACAAGCCCAAAAAATAGTTGACAAGGTGTGCTGAATAATTAAGCCTGGCTGGAGTGCCTGTGTTTGTGCCTTATATAGCATTCTGTGTCCTGTATGATTTAATATTACATTCCTATATATATCTTATATACAGAAGCCATCACAACATCTTTGTTCCCCTCCTTACAATATATTTTCTTATATGGAAGGATATCAAACATGGATTTAAGTAATCTGTACAAGCTGGACTCTGAACTTGAGCTTCCTGAATACTCTCCATTAAAGAGCTCCGTCAGCAGCCCTGTAGCTACTGTGGCTGAGACGGAATTGAGTGACTGTTTGTTATTTCTGTGCCTAAAGTAATTCCAAAATTCCAGTTCCCAAACTTGTTTTCTTGTCACTGGGGTTTCAGTTCCTCTGACTGAGGAGGTATGCAGGAAGCAAGAGCAGCTCAAGCACAAAAAGGGAGAATAAGTGAATCTTCCTGTTTAAATGGCAGCCTGCTAATTTGTACCTCCCTGTCAGAAGCACCAACATCACTAGAAAAAATCTTTGTTTCCACTTGAGTTCAAAAGGAACAAACCAAACCATTTAGGAACAGCACCTGAATTGGCTGAGCTGTTAAGTCACAAAAACTGCCTGTTTGCAAAACATCCATTCAGAACCTCAATACTCCAAATGAGGTTCACCTGCATTCTATTATCACAGCTTTTTTTCTTTCTTTTTTCCTTTTTTTTTTTTAAGTGTTAGAAAATTTCATCTTTTCTAGAATCAAGTTGTGAAACTAGGCAACAGGTTGGCAACTTTGAATTAAGGTTTATCTTGGTGGATGAAACATGTAATTGAGAGTAAAAAAGCTGTACATAAAATACTGCATCATTATAAGTAATGGGTTCAGAGACCTTGCTCAGCTCTCAGGCTATACAGACTTTTATATGTGGAATGTATTATTCAAGTCTTTGCCAGGAAAAAAAATACTTTCTCTGTTCTGTTTCATGAGAAAAGGATTCCTTTCCTCTGATTCCTTAAATAAAGCAAAGGACAGTGAACAAGGACATTGAAAATAAAGACAGGAACCGCAAGGGGCAAATACGAGTCCATCTTTGAGCGAGTCATTGTTATCATAGAAATTTTGAAGTATAGAAGGTTGATATTTTGAATTTCAACAAGTAGTCTATTAACAAAAATTGTCAGCTTTCCTCTCATCCCACCTCATTTACTAAACACTTGTGGAGATGCTTAGGACAGTGTTGTGAGAGATCGGATGTATTTTCATTATGCCCTGTCCTCTGATTCTGTGGTTTCCAACCAGCTTTTCTTCCTACATGCTACCCAAACATGAAGAACTGTTTTAGTGTAATACCTGGGGAATATTCCTGTCTTTCAACTTTCCACTTATTGCTTACCCCCAGAAAGTTTGTCCTTTTACTACACTTTGCCTATTTCAGTGTTTTACTCCTACTCATTCATGCCTGTTTACAATAAGGTCATGGTATTTTCATGAAAACAAAGCCAGCCATGACAGTCTCTAAGGGTTCAGGGCAGCATCTACGCACTGCAAGACTTAAGCATTGCTTCTTCTGGAGGTTTTTTCAATACATCATTTTGTTTTCTTTAAGATTTTCAAGACATGTCATGTGATGTTTTTGTGTTTCACTTAAACTGTCAGAACCAATTTCAATTTCTCATCCCATGTCCAGGTCATTTATTCTCTTTGAACAATTATCCCACATAACCCTCCAAGCTATTCATGAAGCACTACCTTGAAAAATTGGAGATTTCTTGATTTTCAGCACTTAAATGAAACCAAAACCTCTTGGAGGGTAAAGGGAAAAATAAATAATTAACAGGCTAGTAATCTGGTCACACAGAATGCAAATAATACCCATGTCTCTGTTCTACCAGATTAAGACTACAGGCTTAAATGTAATTTCATATAGCCCTGATGATTATCTCACTACCAAGCTATCAAATATTCTCTGTCATGAAGTCATACAGGGACTCCCTCCAAGATCTTTCATTGTGTAAGTTTAATCAGAGACAGTGCATTCACACTGAGACATTTCAGTCTTGGGTAAATAAACATATTATAGAAGCCAGCATCACCATACTGACAAAGGATTCCTGTGCAGCTCCACTTGAATGTAATCACATCCTGTCATGGTCTGGGCTGGACTGTCAATGAAAATGAATGACCTCTCTCTCCAAGGAGAGGGAGAGAGAGAAAGAGACTTATGAGTTTAGGAAAAAACTAAACTACTTTAATGAAAATATTAATAAATTAATAAAATAGTAAAAAAGAAAATAATGAAATATATATAGTATAAACAAAACCAGTATCGAGCTTCCAGGAGGATGATCACATCACTGACAGGCATGGGAAAGTCTCAGACAGGACTCAGTGGTGGACGGGAGCTGGATTGTGGATCTGGATTCAGGAATGCATGCATTGGGATCAAAGGCATGATGATGAACAGACAGAGTAGTCCTTGGACGCCGACCATGGAAGAAAGAGGTCTGACCCTTTGATCCCTCATCTTTTATACTCAGCATGATGCAGATGGGATGGAATACCCTGTTGGTCACTTCTGGGTGATCTATGCTGTCCACTCCTCCCTGCAGATGCAACCCCTCTATGCTTTTCCACTTCCAGTCCTCCATCGAGGCATATAACAAAGTTATCTGACTTTGGTTGTTATAGCAATAAGTATAAGCAAAAGCATCTCTGCATACTATTCCTTGGCAAAAATTACAGCTGTTCGGGTCTTATCANAGAGAGAAAGAGACTTATGAGTTTAGGAAAAAACTAAACTACTTTAATGAAAATATTAATAAATTAATAAAATAGTAAAAAAGAAAATAATGAAATATATATAGTATAAACAAAACCAGTATCGAGCTTCCAGGAGGATGATCACATCACTGACAGGCATGGGAAAGTCTCAGACAGGACTCAGTGGTGGACGGGAGCTGGATTGTGGATCTGGATTCAGGAATGCATGCATTGGGATCAAAGGCATGATGATGAACAGACAGAGTAGTCCTTGGACGCCGACCATGGAAGAAAGAGGTCTGACCCTTTGATCCCTCATCTTTTATACTCAGCATGATGCAGATGGGATGGAATACCCTGTTGGTCACTTCTGGGTGATCTATGCTGTCCACTCCTCCCTGCAGATGCAACCCCTCTATGCTTTTCCACTTCCAGTCCTCCATCGAGGCATATAACAAAGTTATCTGACTTTGGTTGTTATAGCAATAAGTATAAGCAAAAGCATCTCTGCATACTATTCCTTGGCAAAAATTACAGCTGTTCGGGTCTTATCACTCTGAGAGTGAACAGTTTCTGCATAATATGGTGTTAATTTCAGAAAGTTTAGTTAGTCAGTTCAGCTACGCTTAGCTGCAAAGTAAAATTACAAAACAGAAAATGGGTCCTGTTTTACCTCAAAGCAGGACACATCTGAAGGGCTTGTGTGAGTGAGGGAAAGAAACTGCTGCCAGAGAAGATGTACAGGCATTGGCTAGTCAGTTTACTGAGGACTTTTCATTACTAGCAAAAATATTTAAATTTTTTTCCTTAAGCCTGGAGTCATTCCCAGTTTTCAGACTCTTTCAGAGTCAGAATAACTGCAATTTTTGTTCATCCAAATACAGCTTTCCCTATACTTTACTAATAAGATTTTTACCCTAGTATGTCTGAGCAACTTATATTACATATGCAGAAATTCATTAACACAAGTTCACTTTAAACCTGCTAATCAATGCAAATGATATCATATTATACATGGTGGTTTATATATTTGGATTATAGCCACCACCAAATGAAAAAATATTATACCTCAAAGGAGATGTGACCCATGGCATAGAATAATACAAAAAGAGCAAAAGGGTTTATTACATTTCACACCTAATCTTTCCATTGAGCTTATAAAAATAAGACCATTCTACAGTAGTGGCATAGAATATTAAAGGAACACTATTGCAAGAGGTAGTGTTCTGATCCACTGCTGTAAAAATACTTTTAAGAGAAATGGTAAGAAGCTAGTTCTTAAATAAGAACTTTTGCCATACAGTCATGTAGTTATCATGGACCATGCTGAAAAGCTGTTGTGGTTAAGATTATGAAGCATTGTCATAAGTCTGGGAAGGTAACTAAAATCATAATTAGAAGGCACTTCACCTAAAAGTAAGAGGTTAGTGCTATGGCATTAAGCATTGTGTCACCGATTTAAAACATTGTAATAATAAATGATACAGCTTCCCATAGTGCCAAGCTCATTAGTCTCATAAAATTGGCTCATTTTTTTACTGGCTATACAAAGTGCAAAACAAGAGTACCATGTACTCAACTCATACATTCAAATGTTCTAGAAATATGTTTAACATCAAGAAGGCTCCATGGTTATGGATTCCTCTCTGCAATAATGTAGTTGTGGAGAATAAAAGTCTAGCCTAGACCCTGTTACCCTTGAATAAGGATATTTGTTTTCCCTTCTAACACGGTGTTAGTCTTGCTTGATGAGCCTAATCACAGCAGTTCCTGTTGCTTAGCTCGGTTGAATTACCTGACAGGAAAGAAAAAATGCACATTGACTGAGCAGTGGTCTGTACTCCTTTTTAAAGGCCTCAATCACTGTAAGATTTCATCCCAAGAGCAGTCTGAGGAAGCATGTTCCCATCTTGGAGCTCAGACTGCTGATGGAACCTTAACAATGAAAATATTGTTGTGCACAAAGAAAAACTGCATAGGTAACACTAAAATCTAGTTTTAATCACATTAATCTTTTAATTGCTCAATAGCCCAAATTTTCTACTTGCTACAGAAAAACCTCTTCAATAACACAATGAACACAATTACACAGAAAAATAAGCTCTTAGTATCTACTGCTTTGCTTTAGCACTATGCCTAGCCTCTCAATGTTTCCCTGTATCCTAGGGTTGATGGTTCTGGTCTTCCTCAAGGGTTTGTGAAGGGGGGGTTTACCATGTGCAGTTTCCACCCTGAGACATTTTCTGGGAAAATTCTGTGTTCTGTATTGAAGGTTTCATTATCCTCAGACTTGGGGTCTGCCTGAAGCTTTTACTAGTAATGGTAAAAAACATATCTATTGGGTTACGAACTGGTGAGAAAGTTTAACTATCTAGTTTCAACTCATAACACTTTTATGAAAAGCTGAGCTTTCACCATACTAGTGTTCAGCACACTGATCCCATGATAATCTAAATGTTCTAGTGAATTTAAATTGGTGGGTTTTTTCAACATTTTAATTTCAATACCTCAAGTGAGCAAGATGATTAGTTGGTTTAATACATATACTTCTTCCATGCATATACAATTCAATAGGATTGTATCCACTACACTTCTATTAACATGTGATCAGGAAAAAAACATCAACTATTTTTGCTGAGGATGGAGATAACATAATTCATTTCAAAGGCTTTCTATTTTTAACTGTGGCTCCCATTTTCTTTGCTCTTCATGAATGAATTTTATGAGCTGCTGGATATGTCAGCAGAAATCACAGATTTCTAACTCAATCTCTGTTAATTTTCCAAAATAGCTGAATGTATAAAATAATGCATGCAAGTATAAAAATTATAGATTTAGCTAGTTTGATTGCTATGCTTTTCCCATTCTATTTTCTTTATCTACCATTTCTGCAGCATGTGTGTCCTATATATTAATTTTCATACCCTTTAACAATTATTGTGTGACCTTAATGTTGACATCTAAAAGACAATCTGTTTACCTAGGTTCCCTACAAATGGAACATAATTTTAATTGACAACCTGCACTTTTTATCATTTACAAATAAATTGGATTTTTTAACTGAACATCTACATTTTATGTGGAACTGGTGAGAGCAGAGATAAGAGCTTAGGTGGCTTTGTTCATCGTACTCGGCAAAAGCATCTTCCTGGTAGTACGTGATATCTTTTTCTCCAGTAGAAAGTTGCAACAGAAACACACCTGCTAGCCTCGATACCATGAAGAGGCACCATTAATTCTAAAGCAACTACCATGAAAGGAAGATCAAGTAAATACATAGTTGTGTGAGTCAAAGATAGAGTCGCAGTACTGGAAACAAAGAATTTGTCTATCTTATGTTTCTAATACTGCCTTTGAGAAACTGTAACATAGATGAAATTATTGCTTTCTTATCCTGTTAATATAGATATTAACAGGTCTGTACAGGTATATGCAGGTCTGTTTGGTTTAGAAAAGCAGCACAAATATTTCAGATCAGAAGGGAAATCTGAGTAGTTACATTTCTGCAAGAAATGGAGACAAGACATCCATTGCAAAGAAACTGTTATTGTTTGTGACACCTTTACTTATTTTATTTTATAGTAAGCAGTTCCTGTACAGCTGTCTTCCCACAAGAACCTCAATTTCTACTCTACTGTCCCACATGTCTCAAAACAACTAATCCTAATCAGCAGCCTACTAGTGGAAGAAATGTTTGAATGAGAAACTTGGGAAAAATTATCCTAAGCTTATTCAGGATGGTCAGATGGTTCTTATAGCACAGGGAGTATTACAAAATTACCGGAGGGTATTACTTGTTAAGTTATACCAATAAAGAGGAAAAAAAAGAACTGTAATCTTGAAATCGATCCAACCAAATAGTTAGAAAAATATATTTGTTACAAACAGCACTGCGGCTTTAACCTTATTGAAGTTCAGTATAGAGGCTCCATTACATGCTCTAAACTCTGGGCTATGAAACTATCTATAGCAAAACCTAAAGGCTGAAGAAAACAAGGAACAGCATGCTTATGTTTTTACTTAAGAATCAAATCCTTTCTGAATGGAGATGAAGTGGTTTAAACATTTTCATAACTTCCAAAAAATGCCTCTGTGACTAGAAAGATGGTATTGCTGTGTAAAAAAAGAAGGCTTTGAAGACCAGTTTTATTTAAAAAAATGCAGAATGCAAAAATAAATTATGAGTGTCGTGGTAACTATCTTGTCATTTTGGTTTGTTCCTTGTTTGTTTTTTTTTTCTCAAGAGTCCCAGTCTCCTGACTGTCAATGCCGCTTGCCTGCTGTGTGCTGCCTGCTGTTTGCTGCCTGCTGTTTGCTGCCTGCTGTTCATTGCCTGCTGCCTTGCAGAGAGAATTCTTTTGATAACTCTTACCAGAAGGAACCTGGGTGTAATTGATCCAGGTATGACCCACTTGAGTGCAAATTGTAGCAACCTTGTTTCCCACAATCCAGGAAACCACCACAAACACTCTCATGATGACTATGTAGATGTCTTCGTGCCACATTCCCTTAGCTCACATACTTGCTGAGTGTCATTCTCATGAACTGTGACATTGGCTTCTTACAGTATCGGGTACTCTGAATTGGTAAACTTCAAATTAATAGCACATTATAACCAAAGCTGGGACTTCAAGGAAACTCTAGGTAAAAGCCATGGACCATGCAGTCATGAGAGGTCAAATTTTGGCAGTGCAAATGAGACATTTAGTAGGTCCACAAAGACAGGTAAATAAGACATGCTATTAAATCTAGTTGTATCATTATCTGGAATATCATTGAAATGAAGATTCTAAAAGACCAAAACTTGTTTCAGAGAGGGGCTGCTTTCTGGATCATTTTTGATCCAATCCAGTGCAAAATCAACAAAAAACAGAGTAAATAACAACAATGATGACCATTTGACTCACAGATTTTTATCTCTAAAAATTTTCTTATATATTGCATATTATATACACTCAGTACAACACTGGAAAGTAGATGAACATATAGGAACACTTTCTGTGAATTGCAGTGTTCTTTCAAAGCATCATATGGTTTCCAGCCATTAGATGCCCATCAGTAATACTAAACTTCGTAATGAAAAACACCTAGCTTTAAGTTTCTTTGTAGAAGCCAGCTCAGCACATCTCTGAACAACCCCTATAAAGCCCCTAAGAGTTTGCACCCCTCCATTACAATTTCTGTATGGTATACTGCTAGTCTTAAGGTAATTGCTCCACGTAATCCAAAACCAGAAGCTGGGAATACTGAATGCCAGCTGCTATACAACATGGAAAAGTAGTATTGACATACTGGAGCAAGCTTGGGCTCTTTTGAGTCCAAACTCTGTGTCAAGGGAGACACCATCTGGTCTTTCCCTTGGACCAACAGTTCCAAACTAGAAATCATGTGTCTAGAAGTTTGACTGCAAATGATGTTATGGATCCAGCCACAAAGATAATTTGACGACTGCTGCTTTAAATATCACTCAATATTCTGTTTACATGAAATGTGAAAGATGTAAATTAATATGGGCACTATTAAGACAGTTCTAAACCCCTGAAAGACAGTCCCCTTATTGTAGAGGAAATTTGCTGAGGTCAAGGCAGGATTTTCTACTTTTTATTGCTCTGTATTTTTCTCCTCTCTTCTGAAACTTTTATTTGTTGGTAGTGTTTGGGTTTTTTAAGTAAGGAGTGAAAGTTACTCTCCAATATTTAACTACTGCCTCCCCCAAGCTCCCAAACTACCCAAAGTGCTGTGATTTGCATACAAAGGAAAAATATTAGATTTTCATGTCATGTACTCTCTCTGAGAGAGGTGCACCTCCCTCCCTCAAATACAAGCTCAGAAAGAAACTTGAGACTGCTTTGTATCTTTTTCAGTATACCATGCTGCAATATATTTCTGCTTTTTCATTGTAACTACCCTGTGAGTATTTGGTTCTTTATCCTTATAGTAACTGCCTTATTATTTCCTTGTAGTTTCACTGTACTTAGGCACTGGACAGAAACTATCTTGTACTCTTATGCTGATGTTTTTCATGAGGATTTCAGAAAAGAGGCAAAGTAACAAAGCTGATAAATTCCTAGTGAAAATACTATTGTGCCTCCTATAATGAGAGCTGAAGAAGCCAGCATACAAAGAAGAGGACTGCTTCTCTCTTGACTGTATTTAGTTTATTGCCTACTTTTACAACTTATGGAATGTGTTTGCCAATTTTTCCCCCCAGTAATATCTTTAAAATAAACTAGAACAGACGTTCTTTCATTTACATATACATTTTGTCCATGGAGAACACTCAGGCATATTTTTGGATCCATTTCTCTTCAATACAGCATGTATAAGAACCTGAACAAAGACAAACACGCAGGTAAGTGTCATGAGAAATTATTTAAACTCCAAATCTGAACTGAATAAAGGCTTCTCTTTATCTAGCTATAAGTTCATCTGGAAAGTCAATTCCTCTTCTGATTTCCTCTTCCCTATTCCTTCAAAGAAAAGGCATAGACAAAGCTGTCTACCAGTGATGCGGGTGGTGCCTCTGTGAAAATGTATGTAAAAAAGGGAAAAAAATGAGGAATGATGAGAAAAAAGTCTGAGAAACAGCCCTGCAGAAACCAAGGTCGATGAAGAAGGAGGGAGTGCTTTGCCAGACCAGAGATTCCCTTGCAGCCCATGGAGAGGACTATGGTGTAGTAAGGGAAAAGTGTGAGGAGGAAGGAGTGACAAAGAGGACCTGTTATGAACTTACCATAAACCCCATTGCCCATTGTCCCATGCTGCTCAGGGGTGGGGGTAGATGTAGACAAGCTAAGAATGAAGGAGTGAATTTGAGTCTGGGGGAAAGCAGGAGGAGAAAATACTATTTTAATTTTCTGTCTTTGTTTCTGATTAACCAACTCTATTTTAACTGGCAATAAATTAAATTAATTTTCCCCAATTCAAGTATTTTTGACCCATGACAGTAATAGGTAAGTGATCTCCCTGTCCTTATATCAGTCCATGAGCTTTTTCATCTTATTTTGTCTGCCTGACTTGTTGAAGAGATAGTGAGAGAGTGGCTGGGTGGGCATCTGGCAGCCAGTCAAGGTCAACTCACCAGAAGTATAAATTATTTCTATCGCAGGAGGTACATGGAGCACTTTCTGCATGGTTCACATTCATTTTCTACCAGCTTCAATGGTTAAGAGTTAGGTTATTGTGAATATACTTAGAAATCTTACCATAATGGTGATATAGTATTGAAATAAGTATTAAAAACTTTTCTCAAGGTACTCAGAGTACTGAAGTTTAAGTATTTGTGATTGTTAAGGAGAGAGAAAGCTTATATACTTCGCTCCAGGAAAGGTTTTCTGTGACCAAAATAAGACTGCATTTAGGACTGACCAGAGACATCAGTCATTGTTGTGATGTTTTGGGAGACGATTCTTTAAATAATACTGGAGACTATCTGAGTAGGATGAGAATAACTTTGAGTGTAGAAGTAGATTTTCGTGAAGAACCTAGTAGGATCACTCTGCATGTCCTTTAGTAACTTGAATGAAAAATCCTATAGAAAACTTGTTAGGATAATGATTTTAATTTTCCAGGACTGCAAGACATTGCAGGTGATGCTACAGTAATTACAGTGCAACAAGCACATTAAGAAACAGCCTAATTCAAAATTACTTCATTGCTCTAATTGTTGATTTGAGAATGGAAAATACTCTCCATATTATTATAAACAGCAGATAAATTGGCAAACTTTGCAGAAGAGTTCTTCTTTGCTGCTTGCCAAATTTACGGCCCTATAGGAAGAGAAATTGTTTAACTAAAACACTGTAAAGTGCACCGCAATTGTCTGCAACAAGCATAAAATATTACTTTCTTTATTAGGCACCTTTTTATCAACTGTTGCATATTCTGTCTTGCAGAGTAAGATCATTTACATGCAAACATATGAGATGAACAAAATGCAGTGCTGAAAGAATGGGGTTAAAATAATACATGTGTAAAGGGAATATGGAATATTAGTGTTTCAGTTTAAATAAAATTAATCACTTAGAGTTAATCACTTAGTGTTATCCTGCATTGGCATACTACTTATACAGAACTCAACTTAGCATTAGTAGCTAAGGCTGATGAAGCCTTAGGCTGCAAGCTGCAAACTTTCACCTAGAAAAGTTGACTTTGTTTTGAGCTTCTACTTAGTTGCATAAAGGAAGACCCTGAGACTGGTACAACCTGGGAGATAAGGAAGATACAACCATCAGTAGAAGCTGCAACCTGGAAAGTTAAGAACAGGTAACAGTCTGCCTGGAGACAGAGAAAGAATCAAATGAGGAATAAGAAGACCCCAGACCTTAAATTACCATTGGACCAAGGGGCATATGCAAGATGCGTGAAAATCATGTGAAGTGTGGGCGCATAGAATTTAAGAGTATAATTGTCCAGGAATGTCTTTGTTCTGGGTACCTCCCCGGAGGCACCCAGCTTGAGCTGTCCTTACTGCTGTACCATTTCGGTACGTTATTTTGGTGGGCATTTTTCCTGAGACTGCTATAAGAAACCTAGGGCAACAAAACTTTTTTAACAGTTTGGCACCCCAGTTGGGACCCTAGGCCAACCCCTTCATATCCTCTTGTCTCCAAACATCTATCTGCTGGCACTGAGTGAGTTCACTTTGGACCTTTGGAGTGGGAGGCACCAAATGTGAGTGTTAAAATTCTCAAAGCAGATTCAGTGAAAATGCTATAGGGAGATTGAGTCTCTCTCAGTATCAGGGTGGGTTTGAGTCTCTCCCCTGCTGCAGCTTGTTACAAGTATGCAGTCTGACCAGTGTAAGGCGCACGTAGAAGGGAATTCAAGTTCCTCTTAGTGATGGAAAATGATGAGAAGTAACGCCAGCAGAGAGAAGGGGATGCCTACTACAAAATTGGAAAAGAATTTATGGTACATCAAGCCTATCTAAAAAGCACGCAGCTGGCAAATGATCCAAACTGGGATTATAACAATGTAGGAGAGGGAGCCACTAGCCAAACTGGACTCTGAAATTTAGTAGAAGTAATTAGGGTATGCAGAGAATTGGGGGTAAATTGGACTAAGGTACAAGAGTGGAGAAAGGTTAGGCAAACATTCTAGTGATTTTTGGGGACAACTGCAACAAGCCTTGATGAAATATGGGGGCACAACCACACAAAATTTTAATCACACGCTTGCAGTTAGCATCTTTGTGGATCAGGTGGCCCCCCCCGATATAAAGAAATAGTTTAATGAAACCGTGTCTGGATGGCAGGGGGAAAATTTGCAGAAAATTTTGAATGTTTCTGTGTTTGTATATGATGGATGTGAAGAAAGGTAGAAAGCTGAGGAGATTAAAGAAAAAAGGAAGGAAGGAAGGAAAGAGAGAAAGAAAGAGAGAGAGAAAGAGAGAAAGAGAGAGAGAAAGAGAGAAAGAGAGAGAGAAAGAGAGAAAGAGAGAGAGAAAGAGAGAAAGAGAGAGAGAAAGAGAGAAAGAGAGAGAGAAAGAGAGAAAGAGAGAGAGAAAGAGAGAAAGAGAGAGAGAAAGAGAGAAAGAGAGAGAGAAAGAGAGAAAGAGAGAGAGAAAGAGAGAAAGAGAGAGAGAAAGAGAGAAAGAGAGAGAGAAAGAGAGAAAGAGAGAGAGAAAGAGAGAAAGAGAGAGAGAAAGAGAGAAAGAGAGAGAGAAAGAGAGAAAGAGAGAGAGAAAGAGAGAAAGAGAGAGAGAAAGAGAGAAAGAGAGAGAGAAAGAGAGAAAGAGAGAGAGAAAGAGAGAAAGAGAGAGAGAAAGAGAGAAAGAGAGAGAGAAAGAGAGAAAGAGAGAGAGAAAGAGAGAAAGAGAGAGAGAAAGAGAGAAAGAGAGAGAGAAAGAGAGAAAGAGAGAGAGAAAGAGAGAAAGAGAGAGAGAAAGAGAGAAAGAAAAAGAAAAAAAGAAAGAAAGAAGAACAGGAGGGAAATTTTCCAGCCACAACTTGGCAAGGAACTTATAAAAGAGCAACAAGGGCCAAGGGTACAAGATCTGGACTAAAACCAGAAAGAAGGGAAAGAGGATCAGGATGGAATGATGGAAGAGGGTGTTACTATTGTGGGAACTTAGGACACGTGCAGACGGAATGCTCACTCCAACTGTACAGATGGACAAGAGGAAACTATCACAATGGAGAACTACCTGAAGAGAATTTACAATCACAATGACTGGAGGAAGGGGACCCTGTGGATTTTGGTGTGTAGCTGGAAGAATTAGAAATTTTTAATATGTGGTAAACCTGGCTAGACCAGTGGGGATATATTACAGGTAAAGTGGAAGGCCAAAAAACTGAATTATTGGTGGACATAGGAGCTACATTTATCCCTTTTGAATTTTACCCTAAAAGGATCCAGAACCACAGACAGCATTTTAATACATGGGGTCACTGGACGAAAAGACTCACCAACATGCCTGTTAGGAAGAGACTTTTTACAGGCCCTAGATGTTGAATTACACTTACCACCTGAAGGGATAGACCTAATAATTATGTGAATTAGTGTGATCTCTGGAAACTCAAATAGTGAACTCAAAATACCGGAGGTATTGAGATTCATACCAGCAAAGCTGTGGAGTAAAACCAGTAGTGATGTAGGATTGCTCCTCTCAGCTCAACTTGTACACATTAAAACAAAGGGAGGAAACCCACAGGCTATGAAACAGTGCTCTATTCCCCAAGAAGCCAGAAAGAGTACTCAAAAACAAATGGACTGGTATTTAGCCCAAGCAATTTTAAAAGTATGTGTCTCACCATATAATACTGCTATACTCTTTGTGAGAACAGATTAGATGAGGATGGGGATTCAGAATACCATTTTGTGCAAGATTTGCAGGTAATTAACCAGCACATAGTGGCTCCTCCCGCAGTAGTGCCTAATGCGTCCACCATACTTTTACAAATACCACATCGGGCAAAATTTTTTACCATGATTTATTTAACCAGTACCTTCTTTAGTAACCTGTTGGACAAGGATAAACAATTTTGTTGGCCTTTATGTGGAAGGGACGACAACTAACCAGGACACATCTTCCACAAGGGTTTACTGGGTTTCCTAGAATTTTTTCACAAGTTCTGGGTAATTATTTAAGGGAAGTAAAACTACCTAGTGGATTGGTTCTTGTACAATATGCAGATGATTTACTAATAGCAAGCAAGGATGAAAGTGCCTGCATAAAAGAAACTGTGTATTTATGTGCTGCCCTAGCAGAAAAAGGCCATCACGCAGCTCCGTCCAAATTTCATGTCTGTCAGAAAGAGGTTAAGTATTCTGAGGGAAGGGCAGCAAATAATAGACCCAGAGAAAATAGAAGCCATAATTGAGCTTCCACATCTGGCCACAAAGAAACAATTACGAGGCGCTCTCTGAATTGTAGGATTTTGTCAGCCGTGGGTTTCTGGGCTCGGAAAACTAATGAAACTTCTGACAGAGTCAACAAGAAATGAGGAAGTAGAATCTACTGTGTGGGGCCTGGAGAGGGAACAGGCTTTTAAAACAGGAAAAGGTACCTTGGCATCTGCTCCTGCTCTTGGGCTCCCAGATTATACAAAGCCCTTCAATTTTCATGTGCATGAATGTAAAGGGTTAGCCAGTGAAGTGATTACACAGAGAATGGGACCCCAGCAGAGACTGGTCCTATACTACTCCACTCAACTAGATCCAGTTGCAGAGGGAGCATCAGTCTGTATCAAGTCTGCAGCAGCAACAACAACAACATTAGAAAAAAGCCACTCCCTCATTTTGGGACACGCAATAACAGTCCACGTCCTGCATGAAGTAGAAATACTGCTAAAACAGTATACTACCCAAGAATTATTGCCAAAACAGGCACACAGATATGAACTGAAAGATGCAATACTTTGAATCTAGCAAATCTAATACCCTTGCCTGATGATGGAGAACATCACCAGAATGAGTAGGTAATGCACACTACAAGTAAACCATGAGTAGATTTAATTGATGTTCCTTTGCAAAACCCCAATCTAGTCCTGTTTGTATATGGCTCATCCTTCTACCTACATGGACAACGACGGACTGAGTACGCTGTGGTCAGTCAAGGGCAAGTAACAGATGCTTAACCACTCCCAACGAGGATGAGTGGACAGGGAGCAGAACTAATAGCCTTGGCGCATGCAGCACATCTGGGAAAAGGGAAATGAGTCGACATCTACACAGATTCTTGGCATACCCCAAAGGGGTATGTCATGCAACTGGAATGCTATGGAAAGAGTGAGGATTTTTCACATCATCAGGAAACAGAGTAACTAATGGAAAAGAAATATGTAACTTGCTAGAATCAATCCAACCATCTAAAGAAATTGCTGTCATATACTGTCCAGCCCATACTAAAGACACTACAGAAATCAGTAAAGGAAATTACTTAAGTGATGCAGCTGCAAAGGCTGCAGCCTGACAACCTCTGAGAGAATGCATGGTTACAATTCCAGCAATAAATCAAAGGGAATGGCCAAAATCAACAGACCCCAAAACCATGTATGAGAAAGACTGTTCAGCAGAAGAAAAGGAACAGTGGAGGAAGTGGCAAGCAAACCTAGATAATGACAGAATATGGACAATTGGGGAAAAACTAATACTACCAAGGAAATATATGATTACTGTGGCTAGGTGATTTCATAAGAAAACTCATGGGGGAGCAGAGGCGGTAGCTAATCAGGTACAGAAATTATGGGCAGCACCAGGAATTTGCACTGATGCAAAAAGAATCACTAGTTGCTACCCGACTTGTCAAAAGTTCTGAAGTACCAGGCCGAGCTCAGTTAGGTGGGCAATCGTGGCCTTACTTGCATTTTCAACAACTGCAAGTAAGTTGCTCAGACATGCCATCCACCAGCAGATACAAACATGTGCTTGTAATAGTATATCAACTGTCAGGCTGGGTTGACAACTTCCCAGCAAGAAAAGCTGACACGAAAGGAGTAGTAAAAGCTTTATTGAAAGAGATTATACGTAGATATTGGGTTCTGGACTCAACTGAGTCAGACAGGGGTGCTCATTTTACAGCAAATAGAATCAATCAACTGTACAAATTGCTAGACATATAAAGAAACCTACATAATCCCCTATCATACACAGTCTTTGTGAGAAGTAGAAAGGATGAATAGAACATCAAAAGAAAAGATAGCAGAAGTATATACACACACTGGTTTAAAATGGCCAGAAGCACTGAACTTAGTTCTATAGGATATCCAAAACACTGCGACTAAAACCAGCAGAGATTCTCTTTGAGAGGCACTTAGCTATACTAGGGGCTCACATTTCAGCTAAAACCAGCCTGTTGGACAGAGATGAATGATTGACCCAGTAAGTTTTGTATATGCAACAAGAATTTGAAGAGAAAAGGAAATATGCTCAATGGTATGAACCTACACCACAGATACAGGAACATGACACACAACCTGTAGGTAAAGTGTTAATTAAAGTATTTTCATGAAAACCCAAATTATAACCTAAATGGGAGGGGTCATATACTGTCTTACTGTGTTCTTACTTTGCTTTAAAAGTTTTAGGAAAAGAAAATCGGATACATCATTTTCACATTCAAGGAGTGACGGATAGCCAACCAGTTGATGAATGGCTGAAAACCATGAAGAACCTTTACACTGATAAAATGAAATGGAACATCTCACTACTCTTGGAGCTCTTAATCCTGATGACCGTTACCGCATACCTAAATATAAAATTGATGGATAACCCAGTGCAGCATAAATCTAACAAGACTAAGTAGGAGATGGTTCACATAGATTTTTATGGGATGGGTGTCCAAATTCCTAGAAAATCTGATGAAATAACTCTTGGTTTTTATTGTGAAACAGATATAGCTCATGATCTATCTCTGATAGATAACCAGCAAAAACAAATTTTGTTGTCCCATTGCCACCAACCATTTAACATTTAATTCCAGCGCTGTTTGTGGCTCGACACTGGGTTTCAAATAAACAGAATATATGTTAATGTAAACTGTGAAAAAAATTGCTTGATACCAACCACTGTCCCTATGCCCAGCATAATGGGGCTAGCTTCCATACTTCCACTCTCAGGAGAGGAATTGACCACACAAATTTCTGGAATTGAACCATATGCAATCAAAAATATGGGTCAACAGAAGTGTTACTTAATTCATTGTGGTCACTTAAATGAGTAAAACTGTTGATGCAAATAAATATCTCTACTATTAAACCAACCTGTTCTCCATTCTTAAGTACGTCATATGCCAGATGATTAGCATGGTTATGTGCATGACCCCTTGCTTCCCCAAGACAGACAAAAAGAGATATGACCAGTATCCTAGGAACAGGATTAGGAGTCTTAAATAGTATAGATGACGAAGTGCTCGCAAATAAATTAAGCACAATAATAACTGATTTAAACAAGTTAGAACACCTATTGAGGTCCTCTCTGTTAACATTGGGAACTAACCAACTAACCATCTTGTCTGATGTATTGCTTCAGTAGGAAAGAATTAATGAAAGAGACAA
This sequence comes from Chionis minor, assembly GCA_013398295.1. NCBI lineage: Eukaryota > Metazoa > Chordata > Aves > Charadriiformes > Chionidae > Chionis > Chionis minor. The sequence continues at coordinate 48,804 of VZSF01006922.1, read as the reverse complement.
GCAATTGATTGTGGATGCACTTGATGTTGTCCAAAATGATTTTTCACCAGCTCTGATTATCCAAGCACAACTGTGAACGCAATCTACAATAGCTGCAGTCATAAGAGAAGGTGAAGAGCGCAATATACCTTCAGGTATATTACCCCTTGAAATTCGAAAAGTAATCTGGGATAATCTAACTAAATTTGAGAGAAAATTCCAATCACTGTGGTGTCTATTCAATTTCACTTATAATCCTATCAACAATAAGGCCACAGCTTTTGTCTTAACAGTATGCCATGCTTCAGTATACACCATATGCCAAATCATTTTGTTAGGATTGAATCACAATGGGACTGTACTCTGTCCGTTAGAACACAGAGTATGTACACAATGGAAACAAATGGCAAACTGTTGGTGTTGGTGCATGTGTTGCATGGTAAACCTAGGGCAAATAAACTTGTTTAACATTTGAAAGACATTTATCTTGCATTTCTATGGAAACACTTAGCATTTGAAAAAAATCCAAGATCAGGTGACCATCAGTACATATTTCTGGGTTCATTTCTTCGCAGGCTTCTAAAAATGAAAGGGGTTTCTTATAAGAATGAGGCATTTTGGAAGAACTGCAAGATTTGACTCTAAACATGTTTTTTTAGTTTAATGGCAGGTTTATATTATATGTAGTTAAAATGCAGTCCTTAAATATATTTATAATTAAAGCAGTTTGCAAGTTGTCAGAGAAATTCCTGGTAAATTTTGACAGAAATTGGTCTATAGAAAGTAAAGATGAAACAGAACAAATTTTCTCAGATCTAGAGTTAAATTTTTATCCAGTGGGCTTCAATCCAGCCAGCAATCTGCAAGGCAGAGTACAGAGGATCCGATCCAACAAGAAGTGGTTCAGAAAAAGAATCATTCAGTAATCTAAATATCCAACTAGTATCTGATCTACTAGCTACTTTTGCCACAGAAATTGTTCTAATTAAAACCTTGTATGTTTTGGATTACTCCTAATTTGCAAGCAAATCAGGAACAATGTTACAGTCTTGTTTTGCTGACATTATGAAAAATATATATTTCTGTATCAGCTTGGTTTTTCACGTTTTAATCATTCTCTAAAAACTAACACATAAAATAATTTCCAAGTTATAAACAGGTATATACCTTACAGGTATAACCAATCTCTGTGTGACAGCATTCCACAGATTAGCAGCATCTCCTCTCCTTCTGCCATGCTGTCACAATACTGCAAAACAGCATCGGAGCCCTGCAGGGGCCATGGGTGCAAACTTACAATAAACCAGAATTCTTTAGCCAATAAAGTTCCAGCCTCACTAGGATCAAAGCATAACAAGTAAGCATATGAGATAATAGCAGGCAATGTGGACAGAGGATTAAGGCAATGATAAAATCCTTCAGTTACACCAAGCCACTTTCCATCATTTATCAGCAGTCCTGGCTAATCGGGAGGGTCCCAGTTGACTGGAAGACAGCAAATGTGATGTCTTTCTACAGAAATGGCTGGAAGGAGGATCTGGGGAATTACAGGCCTGTCAGTCCAATCTCAGTGGGGAAGGTTATGTAGCAGATCATCTTGAGTGCCATCACACAGCACATACAGGACAACACAGTCAGCATGGGTTCATGAAAGGCAGGTCCTGCTTGACTAATTTCCTTCTATGATGTGGTGACCCACTTAGTGGATGAGGGGAAGGCTGTGGACATTGTCTACCTAGGCTAGCAAACCTTTTCACACCATTTCCCACAGCATTGTTCTGGAGAAACTGGATACTCATGGCTTGGATGGGTGTAATATTCACTGGGTCAAAAACTGGCTGGAAGGCCGGGCACAAAGGGTGGTGGTGAATGGAGTTAAATCCAGATGGTGTCCAGTCACAAGTGGTTTTCCCCAAGGTTCAGTATTATGGCCTGTTTTCTTTAATATCTTTAGGAACAATGTGGGTGAGGGGATCAAATGCACCTTCAGTAAGTTTGCAGATGACACCAGGTTGGGCAGGACTGTTGATCTGCTTGAGGGTAGGAAGGCTCACAGAGGGATCTGGACAGGCTGAATTGATCAGCCAAGGCAAATGGTATGAGATTCAACAAGGCCAAGTGCCAGGTCTTGCATTTGGGTCACAACAACCCCATGCAACATTACAGGGGAAACATGGCTGGAAAGCTGCCTGGCAGAAATGGACCTGGAGATGTTGGTCAAAAGCTGGCTGCGTATGAGCCAGCAGTGTGCCCAGGTGGCCAAGAAGGCCAATAGCATTCTGGCTTGTATCAGAAATAGCGTGGCCAGCAAGAGGAGAGAAGTGATCGTCCTCTTGTACTCAGCACTGGTGAGGCCTCTCCCCAAGTACTGTGTTCAGTTTCGGGCTGACACTGAGATGCTGGAGCATATTCAAAGAAGGGCAGCGAAGCTGGTGAGGGGTCTAGAGAACAAGTCTTATGAGGAGCATCTGAGGGAACTGGGGTTGTTTAGCCTGGAGAAAAGGAGTCTCAGAGGTGGCCTTATTGGTCTCTACAACTACCTGAAAGGTTGTAGAGAGGTGGGAGTCAATCTCTTCTCTCGAGTAACAGGTGATAGGACAAGAGGAAACAGCCTCAAGTTGTACCAGGGAAGGTTTAGGTTGGTTATTAGGAAAAATTTCTTCATTGAAAGGGTTGTCAAGTGTTAGAACAGGCTGTCCAGGGAAGTGGTGGAATTGCCATCCCTGGAGGTATTTAAAAGATGGGTAGACATGGTGCTTAGGGACACAGTTTAGTCATAACTTGGCAGTGCTAGGTTAATGATTGGTCTTGATGATCTTAAAGTTCTCTTCCAACCAAAACAATTCTATGATCTCCAGAAATTAATTTCTCCAACATCAGTTGTGTGCCGAAGTGGATGATGAAGTAACAGTCAATCTACCACCAAAGTGAACTGGATGCTGCACAATCACATCAACATCACGTGACATATGCATGGGGTCCCACAGGCTCTTACTAACAGGTGCTAAGGCCTTTTAGGTTCTCAAATAAATCTCCACCTGCCTTACAAAAGACTTTAGCTTCACTTAAGATGTCAGATAGCAATAAATACTACTATCCATCTCCAGCAGGGACTCTACCTAACTCCTGATGGGTTTACTGATACCGTAAATACTTTCCAGCAAAATCACAGAGCAAAATGAGGCCATCAGAACTTCCATGTTTCTGTGAATAGCTTTCTTTTTGAGCGTATTCAGACACAAGTAGGGTAGCAGGGAAAGCACAAAGCATGTACAGGTCTCAAGGAAACAAGTGACCAAATGAAAGGATGCAAACAAAAAAACCTTACATAGTAGAGAAACATGATCGTGATTAACAGCTACATAAAGAATGAAACATTGCAGCAAAAGCCAGCTTAATAATATTAGTACTGTTTGTATGAGAATGTACTCCCACCTTCTTAAGTTTTTGTTCCTATTTTCTGTGCTTTCCCACATTTACTAGGATCATAGATAAGTATTTATTTAAAAGAATTTGAGATTAGTGAAAAAGGAAAGCTGCATGGAGCTGTAGTACTTGGCAGACAAAACCATTCTTTGTTTCAAAAACTCCACAACTGCTGAGGCAGAACAACTTCTCCATTTCCAAAACTGGCTTCGGTGATTGTGGTGAGTTAACTAACTGGGTAAATAGCTAAGCCCCCACCCAGCTGCTCACTTGTGAAGAGAATAGGAAGGGCAAAAGTGCGTTGAGACAAAGCCAGACTAACAAGTGTAAAAAAACCCCCAAAATAATAACCACAACAAACCCCACAAAACCGAAAAACCCAACTGATGCCAAAGCAATCACTCACCCCTTCCTACCACTGATGCCTAACCAGTCTCTGAGCAATGGCTACTTTGGAAAAATTCAGCCCTCAGTTTATTGCTGAGCATGATGTCATATAGTATGGAGAATCCCTTTGGTCAATTCAGGTCAGTTGGACTGGATGTGTCACTTCCCAAACTCTTGCCTACCCCCAGCCTACTGGCCTTTGAGGTGGATGTGTGCGTGGAGAGATAGCCTTGATGCTGTGTGAGCACTGCTCGGCAATAGCTAAAACATCAGTGCGTTATCAATACTGTTTTAGTAACAAATCTAAAACACAACACCATACAGGGTGTTGTTAAGAATATTAACTTAATCACAGACAGACCCAGTACAGAAGCCTACTGAAAACTACATATTCTTAAGCAACAGGTTTGACTATTCTGTAACAAACCAAACCACATACTGAGTCAGTATATTTTTCCAATCACAATATTCGGTGGTGAGGCCTACTCTTCTAGTGAGTAACTTGTTTTGAAGGTGTGGTAGTAGAGCTTTTTTTGTTATACTTCATTGACCTATGTTTCCTCTTAATAGAAACATAGAATCACAGAGTCACCTAGGTTGGAAGGAGCCTTTAAGATCACAGAGTCCAACCATCAACCTAACACTGCCAAAACCACTACTAAACCATGTCCCTAAGCACCACGTCTAGCTGGCGATTCCACCACTTCCCTGGGCAGCCAGTTCCAATGCTTGATAGCCCTTTCTGAGAAATTTTCCTAATATTGTGAAAGGAAAATTCATATTCAAGAATTCCTTTTATTTTTGTGAGCAGAACAAGTTAAATATCGTTGTCCCTGCTTTCTCATCTTTTAATTATACAGAGAAAATTGGTTTACTCATTCAGAAATCAAAGAAGCCAAAAATGTTTTATTCATATACTCATAACTGCATTTTTTTTTCTATTTATGCAATTCTTTGCACTAGCAAGACAATAGTGCTGACTACTGAATTTGGAAAAAAAATAAATCATGCTACAGTTATTCCTTAAGAGTTAGACAACGATTAGAGCATTAACTGCAAGGTGCAGTTGTAAGGTATGGATTGATTAACTTCATACCAACCCTATTTTGATTAATATGTCAACTTTTAGCTACAAAAAAGTTTATTCACTCTAACAGCGCTTGTCTCAAAAAAGCAGTGGCCAATTACTTTATATACTAACAATCAATTGTCCAATAAATTCTACTAATTGATTGACAAGACCTTGCGTTGCCTCTAGACAGTCCAAACAGTGCTTAGTGAAAACTTTATCTTAGGGTTATTGTGTTGTGAGATTTATTTTATCTAGCCATATAAAATGCACAACTGATGGGGACGTTGAGATTATCCTACATTAATACGTTTTGTGAGTGTTGCTTTTCATGTCTTTACCTAAAACCCAAGGAAACAGATGTCTGATCTCTTAATGATCAAAACAGGAACATGACTTTCTGTTCTGCTGTGTCAGAGATTTCTGCCAAAAAGTGAAAGCTATTTTTAAGTTGAGCAAAATAAAGACAGCTAACTCAAAACTGGATGTGTGTTTTTTGAATCAAGCCCTAAGATTTTCTTTACTTTCCCTCCAAAGCCTTTTGAAGAAATGCAACTGAAAAAACGGCTTTCTGTAGAGACATTTGCACCACCCTAAATGCATAAATTATTGCTGCCATGTGATTCCGCAGAACACATGCTAGAGAGTAATCAAAGATATAAAGCCATCCTTGCTTGCTTTGTTTGCACATACTTAAAACCAAGCATATTCCAGAGTGCTTCAAAAAATACATTTCGGCTTTGTACTCCACTGCTTTGACAAATAGAGAGTGTAATCACATAAATTATGCAAGAGACATCTTTTTTAGTGCCTCCTTTCCTTTGTGACTGAGAAGAGAACCTGACATCTTCCAAGTATCAGTCCCCCACCAGTCATGAAGAAGTAGAAATGTTACAGGAGTGACAACTGCTGCTGATGACAAGAACATGTACCTGTTGTGCACTTTAATTACCCAACTCAAGCTATTGCAAGACAAGGACTGTAAAAAACAAAAATTATACATATATTACTTATTTTTCATATCATTATGTTTGAGTTGGAAATTGGGTAAAGAGAGTTCATCCATTCAAATTCTTCATGCTTTTTCTCTCATTAGCTCCATAGCCCAGGCAAATGATAAATGCTTGTAATATGGCTGTATTTTAAGTGCATGCTAGAGATGGCAAATGCATTGAACGGACTCTTCAAGAAACTGTATTTTTCTTGTTCATTGTCATTAGTGGCCCATGTATTTTGATTCTTATGAGGTAATGACATGTAATAACAAAGGTTATTTTCAAATCTTACTACAGGTCTTCTGTTCAGCTCATTTCTATGGGAGATAACCACGTCTATTGAGATAACGCACCAGTCATTCAGGGAATGTCTATCAATTTGAAACAATGTCTGTAAAATAATTTGTTTTCCAAATGCAAATTGCTTTCTTTGCATCCCCTTTTCTTCCCAGCATAACCACCCTGTAAAACTCTGCCTTTCTAGTATGTAATTCCTTGACACTGCAAAGCGTCAACTGAGACTTTCACTGTCTGTCATTCCCTTTTTGGTCCATGACAAATTTCTTTCATTCTGGGAAATAAATATTTTACTTCTGCAAACATTCATAAAGGGAAAGTACACAGATTCTAATCAGGATCTCTTACACCATGAATACAGAATTGCTTTTGCTATAACTTATAGTAAATCTGTCTTTGTACCAGACATCAGATATAATAGAACCTCGTTTGAGATCATCACCCTTCCAAAAACTCATCTTGTATGAAAGTAGGTCTTACTCTTTTACATGCACCATAGAAAATGCATTGAGGAGTCTTCTATTCATTTCAACACTTCTTCTGTCTTCCATCATTAATTCAAATGCATTTCAGACTCTGACCTCTCTGGGACAGGGATCTTCTGTGTTACCTTACCTTGTCTGGAAGGGACTAAATTCTGACCACACAGTAGTAACACAACACTAAAATCTAGATTTTTTTAAAAAAAATATGTGTAATGACAGTAAAATCAGGTGGGAATAAAAGCTCAATAGAAGATGCATGACTTCTTTATTTAAACACTAGCACATTAAAAATATACCTCTGTTCCTCTACAAATCTGCTGGAGTGTTAGGCCAGTGTTTCTCACACTGCTGGTAAAGTCAGTACTTCTGGGATGGAGACCTTCATGCCATTTCCATTGTATCAACTACTGGAACTACCTATTGCACTACTTTCATAGGACATTGCTTCTGGTACTAAACTACTACAGCCACTGAGAATAAATTTTCCTAAGAAAACCAGTCATTTGACACACACACAATGCTTCAACATGATTGAAAATGTATCTCCTTCTTTACCTTTTTCTCTACAATTATCTTTATATTTTCATTTTCTTGAAAGTAACAGAGTCTTTTGTGTTTTTCTGAAGTCCAGCTAGCAAGAAAAAGTGAACACCTGAATACATGAGAGGTTATTTTAAAATGCCAAATCCGTATTTTTGCCTGCATGGTCATTGGTCATGGCAACGTGGCCAAAATATGCCTTAACTTAAAAAATTAAAAACAAAACCAGAAAAAAAAAGTCAATAATGGTATCGTAGCACATTGTTATTGTCATTGTCACATGGATTTGAAGATAATTACTTTATTTTCTCTTGCCCACTTCAGTTCTAATGCCAAAATTGGGAACACTGTAAAGTCATCTGATTTTACCTATCAAGCTGTGTGATAGCAGTCATCATTTGCTTTATGTACTGAGGAGAATTTACAATGATAAACAACGCCTATCACAGTACAGCCATTAAATCTCTATGTTTATTCAAAGACATAGTTTCTGGTTTAGGCTGCTGTGTGTATTTGCAGTGCAAGGAGACAACCTTGTAACACCCTACATAGCACTGATAGTAACAGCTGTGAAGATTCTACAGAACAGACTTAAATATTCCAAGAAAAGGGGGCAGTAGATTGCCAACCCCTGGAAAAGCTCATGGCTCCGCATCTCAAGTGCTGTTGTATCCCTTCTAGACATGTGTGTCTAGCTATGTGTCTAGCTATGTCTAGTGAACTGTTAATGTGTTACAGATCTCGCAAGTAGTATCTTCTGAAAGCAGCAGAGAAATACCATCTCTTCAAAGAAGCTACCTTATCTCAGAAGAGTGGCATTTTAATGATAGCAGCAAGAGCCTGAAAAAGCCACCCTTTAAGTTTGTCCTCTGCTGCCAAAGGGTAGGGCAAGTGAGTATGCAATCATTGTTACTGCTCTATTTCTTTGATATAATTTTTTGAGAGAAATTAAAGAAATTCTACAGTTCATTACCTGTAAGTGAAATGTTAGAAAATCCTAAAAATAATCTCCTCTGTAAGAAAAGAAAAAGTCAGTGGTTATAATTTTATTCAAGTGAATCATATCTCTGTTAAAGCAAAAGTTTATAGGTTGAAATATGTTGTTGGTGGGCAACAAGCTGAACATGAGTCAGCAGTGTGCCACTGCAGCAGCAAAGGCAAATGGGACCTTGGGCTGCATCTGGAGGGACATTAGTAAGAGAGACAGATATGTGATCATCCCATTCTACTCATAGCTTGTCACACTGCACCTGAAGTACTGTGTCCAGTTTGGTCCCCACAGTTCAAGAAAGAAGTGGACAGACTGGAGATGATCCAAAGAGAGGCCACAAAGATGATTGAAGGACTGAAGAATCTGCCCTGTGAGGAAATACTGAAGGAGTTAAGTCTTTTCTCCTGAAGAAGGGAAGGCTCAGGGAGACCTCATCATAGTGTCCCAGTACTCATAGGGAGGCTACAAAGAGTATGAAGGTTCTCTCTTTACAAGGAACTACCTAAAGAAGGTCAATGGGTACAAGTTGCAGTGGGTGAAGCTTCATCTCAACATAAGAAAGAGGGTTTTTTAAAGTAAGAACAATCATTCACTGGAGCAACCCCCCCAGGGATACAGTAGTCCCCATCACTGTAGGTTTACAAGACGTGACTGGACAAGGTGCTAGAAAACCTAATCTAGTCTCCCTTTCCAATGAAAAGGACCAGATGATCTTCTGTGGTCCCCTCCAACCTGGGCCATTTGGCAATTCCACGTTTCTCTCATGTGTACAAAGCAAAATTCTAAATACAGCATATTTGTTTCTATAATGAGCAAATATAGGACTTGTTTAGATATGCAGTTCAATTTATGAATGCAAATAGAAACTAGAAATTAAACCCATGAATATGTGACACATTGTTTTCAAAGTAAAATATGAACACTGGACATCAGCAATTAAGCATTTCCCATGTTTTCCAGATGAATATGCAAATTTGATGTTCAAATCAGACTTCTAAAAAAAACTCATGCAAGCAAAAACACTAAAAACATGAGCAGTCCAAAGTTTAAGCCTTTTTGCTTTATCTTTATTTCACCATAATTTCAGCTAAGGGCAAAGTACTTTAGTAGGTTATAATTTTGCTCCTCACAACTGTTTCAAAGGTCAAGTATAGTTTCCTCTGACAAAACATGTAGTGGATGGAATTTTTAGATGGAGAATTTGCAGCAGAGTAGCATGCAGAGAATTCATTATAACTAGAAGAAAGAAGGCACTTTGAGGTTACATTTTTTGCATAATAGGTTTGCCTGTTGCAAATTAAGGGTAACTGCGGAACTGGCTTAATAAATTACATACATTTTTCAGTAGTTAGAGAAGCATGCAGCAGGTTCTGGAAGAAAGAGGGTCAAAAGGCTGATTATATGAAGTGAAAAAAAAAATAAAGTTATAGGATACACTGTTAAAATGTGCATTTACCAACACAGACATACACGGCTATTTAATGCAGATTTACAGGACAAAGGACTCTAATGACCTGTAATTCAGAGCCACAAGGCTTTTAGGATGGGAGGACTTGATGTATCTCTCCCCTCTCACATGATGCTGTACAGCTTCTTGGTTAAGACTGGTTCACAAGTTTGGATTTAACATTTTCAGTGGGTGGTATAAGTTCCTGCCCCATTCATATGCAATTTGTTCTGTTATTTACAAATTCAGTATTCTGCCCTATGATAAGATTTTGTAATATTATATTCTAAGGCCTTTAGTTATTAATACCATTGAACGAAAGGCATTATAGTCCTCTACAACACTAACTCTGCTGCAGGACTATTTTAAGGAATAAAATGGAACTGTGGTTGCAATTAAATCTTGGAATTGACCACAGTGGAAGATCTGTGTTGTTACTCCAACTTAACTTTTTTAACCTTTAGGTATTAGACATGCATACACAAGTGAGTAATACCAGAATATGCTTATTAGGTTTAAAATGGCAAAGGACAAGAAGACGTGTTACTAGTTGTGGAAACAATATTGTACTGCTCTCTAGATTAAAGAAGTTGGCAGGAAGAGAAAGGGAGCACAGTGAAACAAAGATCAGACTATGTCCACTGTACCTCTGGATGCTATGAAATGAAAACTGAACCAAATTGTGCAGGGTCTGAAACAAAGTCTAGTGAAGTCAACCTCTTCTTTATTATTGGGAGGGTGGGGTTGGTCAGATTCAAAATTCTCCTTGGCTGATTTAAGCTACCTTTGGTGTGAAGTGGCTGAAGAACAAGTTTAGCCTAGGGCATCACAAGTCCTAGCAAGAAACCTAAAGAGAAGAGCAGAAAAGCATTAGCGTATCAGTAAATCTCATTTTATATATTCAACACAGACATGTACATACACGTATATGAAGGAGCATTGGATCTTTCTAGCATTTGCAATAAAAACCACTGCTTTGAAGGTATTGCCGCTGAAGTGCACCCTGGCACTGTTGATCTATCCCATTCATATGCTGTTTCTTTGTCTTTTGTTTTCTCTGGGATTTTATCAGCTCTAGAAAATGGACAGTTCTCATTGTCTTGAATCCAAAAGTCTATTTGATAGTCATTGCAGACTTGATGTGCAGCAGTCTTTGTTAAGAAGCACAGTGATCTTTACATAAACAGGTTGACCTTTTTAACTGGCATTTTGTCAGGATGGGCTGAAGGCAGGAGGGGGAGAGAAGAGAGGGAGAGGAGCCTGTGTTACTTATTGCTGTTAGAGAAATTGTATTGTGAGACAAGGAGGCAAGATGGTATGCCTTTTGTTTTTATAACTGCATAATGTATCACACATATGCCTACATATTTAATAGCTACTATACTTGAAATGGACACTGTATTTTTTCCCTTACTAACCATAACATCATTCCCTCACTCCTTTTCTTCCCTCCTCTCTAAAGAAAAGACAATAAAAACCAGAGCAGGCTAAATCATTGCTAAGATCAGACCACTCCACAATTCTTTAGTATAAAAACGATGAAACATGCTGACAGGAACAAACCAATGTGATGCTAGAAGAATCTTTGATTTCTGCAGTTGCCAAACCTCTCACAACAGATTCTGGAAACATAAAACTACCAGACTGGCAAATATACTACACTACACACTAGTGCTTAGAGAGATAGTTGAGAGAACACAAAAACCTTCTTGATCAAAAAACTCAACAGAAATTACAATCTCTTTAGTAGACCACATGTAGCACAATAGAGAAATGCTGGTTGTAATACTGGTGGTCACTCCATATTGTCCAACGTATACATCAGACGGTCTATATGGTCACTGCGTTTTATTGATGCCGGGAAGCATGGTGTGAACACAGCCAGGCTACCTTACTCGCATAGTGTTGCCAGAGCTTCTTGTTGATCTGCAGGCTGTTCCTTGACATGGACTGGCTTTCACTTTACTAGTACCAGGTTAGTTATGCCTACCTATACATAGGGAAATAGGTTTTTCTTAGCCATAAACACGCATGTCTGCTTACAGCACATATGTAGGAGAGCGACCGAGAGAGGGGGAACAACGGCACCAAGCTCCATAAATGCTGGCGCTACCACCTCCTCCAATACACACCTTGAAATTCAGCACACGCGCTGAGCCACTAAGCAAGAGCAAGGAGATTTTTCCACGGAGCCAGCTCGTTATTTCCATACAGAGAGCTTGGAAGCGCCAGGAAGGGAGGGATGAAGGGGAGATGCTTTGCTTACCCGAAGGAGGGAGGTGGGCATGGGTGATTAGCAGGCACATTTCCGCCCATCTCTTTCCCCCGACCCCGAAATGTTTATTGCCGTGGTGTCCGCCTCCCCGCCTCGCTCCGACCCCGTTGCCCACGCAAGGGTCCCCCCGCCGCCGCCTTTCCCTGCCAGGGACGGGGAGGATGGGGCGGCCGCAGCTGGGCGAGCAGGCAGGCGCCGGCTGGGAGAGCCAGCTCCGGGGAAACCTGTCTGGGGAAAAACAAGAAAAAAAAAAAAAAAAAAAAGGATCTGAAACAAAGGTTTAGCCGAGGGTAGGGGGAGAGGCTGGGAGCAGGGCTCCTCTTACCCGGTCGATACCGCCGCTCTGCCTCGATGGATTGCGGATGGAGAAGAAAAAGGAGGAGGAGGAGGGGCGGGTGCCATCCAGCAGCCAGCCCACGGGCTGCGTCCCGCCGCACCGGCTCCCCCGCCCTCTCGGGCTGTGCCGTGCGCCCCCGGCTGTGTCGCGTGGCCCAGCTAAGCGGCGGAGCTGGCGCCTTCCCCCCCCTGCTCCGCAGCTCCCCGCAGGCGGCCCCCTCCCGCTCTCCC
>VZSF01006922.1:0-36202 GCA_013398295.1 Chionis minor | reverse complement strand
CCCCCCCACTTTGGGTCTTGAGCCTCTCTCTCCCCTACACACACGCATACACAGAGGCACGCACGGTGGGAATGGTTTGTTATACTTACTGCTGTACCACACAGAACTGGTGATGGTTTCCAAAGTCTCACCACCATGCAAAGCCCTGCTCTAGCTTGAAGCCGAAGATCATGGACTATACGCTTGGAGTCAGGATGCATTTTGCTCACAGACGCTTCGCATCCTGCAATTTTACCCGGTAAGTAGGTTTTATTTCACATTCAGATTGCTTGTTTTCAACAAAAAGGACACAAAAAAAAAAAAAAAAAAGGAAAAGCAACGTCTCAATTGCCTTGCCTCCTTCTGAACCTTTCAGTAGCGTGGCTGGCTACACTTTCTGAACTCGAAGAAATTACGAAGCATCAACCCTGCTGCCCACATACATTCTGTACGTTAGTCACTGCTCTCGGCACTAAGTTACGATCCGCACCGCAGTCTCACTCTCAGAGTCTTTACCATTCCACTGTTTATTCATCACATTTTATCAATGTTTTCATCAGGCACTGTACCTGCTACATTCTCTAGTTTAACCCTTGCAGATACAGCTGCTTGCGTGGGTGCTGTAAGGGTTCAGTGTTTCTCCTCGTGCAAGAAGATCGACAGAAATCGCTAGTGGTTAAGGGAATCATGAGCATGTCAAAAGGAGTGTCTGGAAGTCTGCGTGGGGAGATAAGGTGGAAAGGTTCATTATTCTTTCTCATCCCCTGAAGAAGGTTGGATTGGGGGTGGGGAATTATGATACAGAAAGGACAGGAAAGGATTTCCAGACGTAATTAGATCTGTGCTGTCGCTTGTGCTCGGAGGTGACAGCGCACCGGGATGCGTGGGTAGCGGAGGCTGAGTGGGCTGCGGCCGGCGCGGAGGGAGCAGTCTGAGGTTGCAGCCGCCGCCTGCTCGCCTGCTGCCTGCTCTCGCTTCACGCCCTTCCCGCATTTCTGAATCCCATCGCGCATCCTGATTTTTTTTTATTACTATTCTCGGGAATACCTATTTTTTTGCTGGCCTGAGGAGAACAGGATGGGAGCGAGGCATCCTCTTCACAAAACGTATGTTCAAATATATATCTATCTGCCGCGTTTTGAGGTGTAGAATATCTTTTTAATCAAGTAGGGGCTTCTTTACTTTGAAAGAGCAGAGGAACAAGGGAAATAAACACTTTTTGTCAAAAAAAAAAAAAAGGACAAGTGCCTTCAGAGTGCTATTTGCAGCTAATACTTCCAGTATTTCTGTGTCTCTAATTGGCAACAGAGATCAACCCACTTTCAACAGCAGAAGGTAGGGTTGGAACATGACCGGGCTCCATTTGGTGTGCAGGGTAAGTGTGTATGTGCAGTCATGTCTCCAAAGCAGTACATGCAGAGATCACAGGTGCTAAAGGTTTGCAAGCAAGTAGAGATACCAGTGAGAAATACACGAGATCTGAATTTATTGCTTGGTGGCAAGCAGAACACAGAAAAGATTAATGTCCCCCTCAATACCGTGCTCCTGAGAGTGCTCCCCCTACACCTCCTTCCCCCATCCCCCCACCCCCGCCTCCAAATTGCTGACTGACGTCTGGAAAGAGGGAGTGAAAAAGCCCTTCGAGCATGGGATCCAAAATTCATCCTTCCTCCAGCTCCTCTCTTCTCTCAGCAGCTCGAAACCCCCATGTCTACTTCCTTATAGCTAAGCGTCTTTCTCCTGGAGTCTGTCTTCCAGGAGGTTTTCTCATTACCATCATTACCGACCTGCCTTCTCTGTCCCTGCCCGCCCCTCCGCCGCACACACCTCTTCCTGCCCAGGGACCCTTCTCCCGGGACTAGGGTCATTAACCAAATCCTAGCCACTTCTGAATTACCCACCTCTGACGCTGCTGCTGCTGAGATCCTCTCGCACCAGCCTGCTCAGGAAAGTTTGCATGCAGTCATATCCCCTTCCCTTCCTAGGTAGAGAGGATTACCTAGGTAAGTGCGTTTCAAAAGCTCTACCTGATTCTTAATCCTTAAAAACATACAAACAAACCAAAAAACCCCAATCAAAACCAATCAAAACCAAACAAAACAAAACCAACAAAAACCTCGGGGGAAAAAAACCAAACCGTGAAATCCTGAGGGATTAACTCGTTGTGGAAATAGTTTACCCAGTGACCATCACCTCACTGTGCTAGTTAAATAATAGCGCTCTGTGGAAGAGATTTATGTGCCCATCAGCAGAATACTTCCCGGGTTTATGAGCGCTCTGTATTCCCTCTGTGCCAACGAGGGTGGGAGATGGTAGGACACAGGATGAGGGCAGCGAAGCTGTTTGTATCAGTCACTGTGATGGATGGCAGTAAAACGGTCCCTGGGCAGTAAAACTGACATGGGTTGGACCGGGTGGCGTTTCTACACTCAGCAGAAGGCGCGGTGGATGGACACACCAAACCCTTTGCATACAAACATCAAATAAATCAATGCAGTTAATGTAGACTTAACAGGCGATTGCAACAAGAGAGTGTGAGGTATGCTTAATATAGAAGATTCCCATTAACCTTGATGGTTCATTTCCGGTGTTCAGTACTCCCCGACCAGAGGATACCCTCTGCTTGCATTGGGCTGGATGACTCAGAAGAAAATAGGAATGCCAGGCAGTAGCTTGGTGGCTTTTTGCTATGCTTTGTNTACAAAAGACTGGTAGCATGTAAATCACCATGCAAGCTCCGCAGCCCATTCCTGAGGGAACGGTCCCAAACAGAGCTCTTCCCTTCACTTAGGTGTCCAGCCTCCCCGCTTGCCTGTGTCTGGCTTCACTGTTAAGGATTGCCTTCACCTCCTTTGCTACATTCATCTCCCCTCGAGCTGTGTGGCTTTGGAACTCCCTTTTGGCCCGGGGTTAATTTCCTAATTTCAAATATTGGCTGTGGCAGGTGGCACTCAGGGAGGGGGCTCTGGCAGAGGAAACACCTTTAAATATGCATGTCAACGTTCAGCCTGCCTGACCATCTGCCTGGACTTAACCCTACACCATTACTTCAAGTTGTGCATGTCCCTGGGGCGAGGTACCACGGGGAAGGGGCGGGGGACAGGGGAGGTGTGTGGGGTGCCCCGCCGCGGAACGCAGTAGCAGGAGAGGCTCGGGGCGATGGCGGTCCCGGCCGCAGGCTGCCGGGAATGCCAGCCTTAGCAGGAGAGGGTAGACTCGCTGCTTCCATCTCCTCACCTGCCACTTCGTAGGGGAAAGAGAAATCAAACCTCCAAGGGAACGGGCGCCTGCTTCACTCCAGACCAGTAGACACCCACATGTGCGGGCTTGGCAAGGCTGCCCGCAGCGGGAGAGAGGCTTGACGGTAAAGGCTTAATCAAGGCTTGCAGGGTACTCCAAGCATGAGTCCTGTGTGCGCCTCGTCGATTCACTAACCAATCCTAGGCAGCAGAATCAGGCACTGTTTGTAGCATGGCGTAAAAAGGCAGGTAAAGAAAATAGGGTGTAAACTGTCACTGTATGTTGGAAGACAGGAGATCTGCTTTTTTGGGCTGCGATTTCTGTGCTACTTACAGACCATCATGCAGTTAAAAAGGTAAGGGCTTTGTTATGGGCAATCTGTACTGTGGTTCACTGAATTCAAGTACATTTTCTGTGTACCTTTCTGTGTGTTAAATTATGTAGTGCAGAGTGTGGGAAGAAATTGGAATACAGTATTATTTACTGTTTGGGAATTTTTCTGAAAGATGATATCAGTTTCAGTTTGTAATGATTTCTTTTAGAGATTAAGCAAGTGTATGCACGTGAAGTAAATTAAATTAATGACTGGCAGAAAAATTTAAAGTATGCAATAAGTGAAGGATATTCTGTCATAGCACCAAAATCAGTCATGAATCCATATCAAATGAAGGCCAATGTGAGATAGACCTGATTTTGAAAAAAAATATATTGTCAGAGACAATATATTGTCTCATATACAATATGAGACAATCTGACAAGCAAGTCTGTCAGAAGAAACAAAAATAACTCATTTCCTTGAAAAGCCCAAGTCTAATTTTATTATGACATCACAAAACAGTGCTATAAAAAGAAGTGAAGTCAAAACCTTATAGGGTGTGTTTTCAAAGGAGAGTGACTCTGACACATTTAAGTATACAGAGATGAAGCTAGAGTGGCCCTACTGACATTTACAAGATATAACAAATAACTTAAGAGGAGCAGGCTTTACAGATTGCTGTTAGTGCTCAACTCCAATTGCACAAGGAGTTACTTATTTTAAATAGGTGCTCTGTCAGGTTTACCATAAGACCTAGCTTTGAGAATAGAAACATTTGACTTGTATCTCTTCCTCTCTGTATCTAAGTATAGTAACAGAACCGTAGTCTTAGATGCTGTTGCAGTGCTGTCTCATTATGAAAGGTCCATAAAGAAACAAATTCTTTCCTTCAACCATTTTTCTGCCTAAATCCTGTGGGGGAGAAAAAACCCAAACCTGTTGTATTTTCAGTAAGCTGAGCCACCTCCAGTGATAGCTAGCTTTCCCAACGGATGTTCACCAGAGTTGCTATGTTTGGGGTGCTTGTTCATGAAATACTGAAACACTGTTAGTGAAAATGTTAGCTAGGAAACATGAAAACAAACAGCTGAACATTTTACAGATCTCACTGCAGAAGGCAGCATTTGTACAACAAGGCAACAAAACAACTTCAGGATCTTTGATTGATGTAATCACCCCATCTCATCCTCTCCCATTTTTTCTACTCCTGTCTTTGTTTACACCAATGTGTATCTGAAAAGTGATTTCTTTAGTCACATAGATTGAAGGGACTTTTCACCCCTCTCAGTCTCAGGAAGAGACAGTGATTTATGGGACTAAAATAGTTTTACTTCATCTGGATTAATTTTAAATTGAGTAATCATATCTGGCTATGATCAGTCTGAGCTTGCTTGAGATTTCAACAGGAAAATGTAACACCTATTGAAAACAAAAGAAAGCTCTTTTTACCAGCAAACTCTCTTCTTCAGGAAGTTTTGAAAATTTAAATGGAAAATTAGAAGATCAATCAAATCTGAGTTTTTTCTCAGAAGAAAAAGGGAGTGGTAGGAAGCATTAGATGATACTTTTAGAAAACATCATTTCTTAGCTGTCGTGTATGCCTAGTGCAGTCCTTTCTTATTCCTCCCAAGGCTTTGTCTCTTCTCATAATCTGAAGAAGATATCGATTTTTGTTTTCTCTCTTGAAACACTGGTAATCGTATGGGAGTAAAGTCACCAGAAATATATTTTGACAAATAGAGCCAAAAATACTCTTTCAGAAAGGTTGCATTAAAGAAAACTGTCCTGATAGACTGCTGCAGGTAGGAACTTACAGCTAGTCATTTTATGGGAAAGTTATCTTACTCTTTTTCTTGATCTCATCCTATACCCTCATAAGGCATAATATATTTTAAAAATGAAATTACAACCTCATTCTCTTGTTGCATAGTTTTCCTTTTGTTCAATATGTCTGCTGTTCAGTGATGGTCTGATCTTGCACAATTAAAGGAGATCAGAGCATTGCTATTAACTTCACTGAAAGCTAGATCAATTTCCAAGAGAATAACCAAAATTAACTTCAATTTCAGAAAAAAAAAGTGAGCATCATGAAGTTACATGCGACATACTGAGCACTGCAAGGCTTTGCATATCTTGTGTCAAATAGCATTAAAATACTAAAGAACTGTAGGATTTTTAACCTGATCTTGTGTTGGTTTAGGTCTCAGTACTCTATCATCATTGATAAATCAACATTTTTCTATATGAAGTTGAGGAACATTAAGAGAGCTTCATTTTCTGAAGTGCCCCACTGAGCTGCAGGCTTTCAATACCTTGCAACTCAAGTCTTTATACTGCTGAAAACTACAATGTGAATAATTTGGGGTCCTAGCTCTGAAATTAATCATTTATATGTATACAGTAAGTATGCATACATAAACATAGTTTGTATATATGTACATATACATAGATATAAATATGCATATAGACCACACATATCCACACATTCATCCCTCCACACACATGGTATGTATAATTACTCTTTTGCCCTGGATCTTACCATGTGCTTCATTATTTAGCACAGCCTTTTTCCCATCTCCTGTTGAAAGTCTCTACTTGCTCTGTGTGCCACAAAATACCGTGCTGACAAAAGGAAAGAAGGACACTCTGCCATGTCAAAGCTTTTCATGCTTAACTGATGAGCTTCTCACAAGCACCACAGATTTTGTTCCACCTTCAAAAGAAGATTGATCAGGCAATATATACTGTTAGCTAAATGAAGACTATTAAACTGTAGTGGTTTCTCTCATAATGAGGTGAAAACCTAAGGCTCCTCTGTTAGACACCTTTACTGTAACAGTCACATAAATGGTGATTAGAAAATTCTGCTAATTTGCAGTAACACCTTCACTGCCAAATCTACCATGAAAAAAGTGGTTTCTAAGGTATTTATTATACATTGCCAAGTAAAGGATTTAAATCTGGGGAATCAGAGCACTATTCTGTACCTTTGATCCCATATTATTCATGACTACTGGGAACTCTGTAGAGCTAATTTATCTCTTGTAGTACGTATAAATCTATTGGAAATAACAAAAACAGCTAGTTAACTGAACTTGGATGACCACTCCAAAATCTGATGGGATTATTAAAATCCATTATAAGTATGTTTCTTCTTAATCTTTGTTTTTCTTTCTTTATTAGAAATTTCTATTTTTAAGGAGGCTTAACATTACTGGTGAAAAATACCATTGCATGCTGAAAAATGGTACTGTGGATTGAAGTGTCAGCCCACAAGTATATTTTTAATTAGCTATTTTTCACCTAAGACATTATTGTTCCTTATTCATTAGCAGTTTGGAGGACAGATAGAACAAATATATCTTACAGCAAATTTTGTCCTGAATGTTTTTATTTGCTTTGTACTTAATGTGCAGCCCCAAAGGTTAGAGTTGCTGAATTTTGAACGTGAAGTTTTACATACACGTAGTTTTTATATATATGTGTACTTCAGCATCTTGATAGTGTACATAACAACACTTGTATTTACTTATAAGAAAGATTTAAAATAGTGCAAGCAGAATGTCAGCATTCAACCTTTTGTTCTTCCATCCTGAACTGTTGGCTGATGTACAGGGCAGAACTGATATCCACCTCTTTTCCTTGAGAATGTGTAGATGCTCAGCATTTCTTGGATTAATCACCTTATTCCTTAGTTTTATACCAACATCAGCCTCTGGAGACTATGAATTTATTTCACATACAGCTCTTAGTTGGTGATCTCTTTTTTAATCACTGCTCCTGTGGTACAGGAATCTGGCTCATTGGCTTGAAAAGTAAAAGCTTTAGTAATTTACTAAGTACCCTTTAAGCTATCTGTAGGCATAGGTTTATTAGATTGATTCACATTAGTTGAAGAGACAGTAGCGGCTTTTTTTGGAAGGTAGTCTTATTTACAGAACAGCTTAATTTATTCATACTGGTTTGTCTTGCCTAGGCAAAGTCTAGAACATTTTCTTTTTCTCAGTCTTACTGGAGAAGAAAGAAGAGGCCATAATAAAGAAAACCTATGTTCCTCATACTTAGAGAGACTGCAGTGATCTTTAATCTCTAATAAACAAAATATGTGTCTCTTATTCCGTACTGAAGATATACCAGCTGAAGGTTTAAAGCTTTTCAGCATTAGCTTAGCACCTTTCTATTAAATCAGAATGTGTTTTTCTATGATCTAGAACAAGAAATAGTGATTATTTTCTACTAACGTGGTTTTAGACTATCATGTCTAAAAAGCCAACAGTAGGGAAACCGTAATTTGTGATGAAACTCTAAAGTCCAGACATTCACTCCTTGTAACATGATGTTCACAAGAAAGACATCTTTTAGCAGACACACTTTTTTTTCTCTCTAATTTTGTAATGTCTTCTAAACTTGTCCAAAATCAAGACTTACAAGGAAGCTTCAGTGTCATATTTATATGACATAGCAGGCTGCCCAGTACACATGACATAGTTATTACTTGTACAATCAAGCTTTGTGTGTTATCCATCCCGAGATGCAATTAGGTCCAGATTGGCTTGCTGAAGCTTGAATCTTTGTTCAGTCAGCCATAAAGTCCCTACTCACACTATAAAAAATTAATAGCTATAACATGAACATTTAAGAGGATCTGGCTGCTGCCCATACGCGAGCTACAAGCTTAGAATATTGCGGGAAAGGGACTTATGAAAAGTCACACTACAGCTTACAGTGGGATCAGATGTAGAACCATGGTCTCCTGAATCCTCTGCAAGTCCTGTCTAGGAACTTTGCACAACAGATAACAAGTTGTTTCTGACAGGAGGACAGTGGTGGCATAAATTCAGGGGTTTTTTTGCTATCATAAATAGCTTGAAGTTTAGGAACCTGAAAGGAGTTTCAGCCATCCATTTACACCAGCTGAAAACCAGATCCGTAATCTGTGAAATCAACTGTAACTCTGGAGCACCTTAGTCTGAAACACATAATAGAAGAGCAAATCAAAAACAGTACCATTCTATCAGATATAAATGTTAAGAAATAAAATATATAAAATAATCCATTCTTACTGCAATGTGTCCAGAAAAGTACACTGAAAAAAAAAAAAAAATCATAACATGAGATCTTTATGGAGACTATTTCTAACTACTGGCCTAAACTGTAAACACTCATTTTCACATGGAAAATAAAATCAAGAAGAGTGTAAAACCTTGATCAGATATCTCTTAGCTAAAATTGCAAGACTATATCCCATGCTTGAGCCAGAGCTCCTAAACTGAGAAATTCATTCTTAAAAATAAAAAACCTCTTTTTTTTTTTTTTGTGGTAACATTCTGAAATACGAACAGGATTATGGATTAGTTTAGGTAATATCTGAGGGGATGATCATGAAACTAGAATGTAAGCTGAATTTTGTAAACCAGTTCCCGGTTTGAGGTAAAACAGAACCAAGTTTCTGTTTAGTAATTTTACTTTGCAGCTAAGCCTCCTCTAACTAACTGAACTCTCTGAAATGCACAGCATATTTTTAAGACTGTAGACTGCTCCCAGAGACTGATGAGACCTGATTGTTTCTAATTTATGCTAAGGAATATATGCAGAGAGGCTCTTGCTTATACTTACTGCTATAACAACCAAGGTCAGATAACTTTGTTATATGCCTCGTTGGAGGGTNAAACTAGAATGTAAGCTGAATTTTGTAAACCAGTTCCCGGTTTGAGGTAAAACAGAACCAAGTTTCTGTTTAGTAATTTTACTTTGCAGCTAAGCCTCCTCTAACTAACTGAACTCTCTGAAATGCACAGCATATTTTTAAGACTGTAGACTGCTCCCAGAGACTGATG
Source organism: Chionis minor (assembly GCA_013398295.1). NCBI lineage: Eukaryota > Metazoa > Chordata > Aves > Charadriiformes > Chionidae > Chionis > Chionis minor. Next base: position 26,830 of record VZSF01006922.1, on the reverse strand, counting down.
AGAACCTGATTGTTTCTAATTTATGCTAAGGAATATATGCAGAGAGGCTCTTGCTTATACTTACTGCTATAACAACCAAGGTCAGATAACTTTGTTATATGCCTCGTTGGAGGGTCAGAAGTGGAAAAGCGTAGAGGAGATGCATCTGCAAGGAGGAGCGGACAGGACAGGTCACCCAAAAGTGTCCAACAGGGTATTCCATCCCATCTGTATCATGCTGAGTGTAAAAGATGAGGGATCAAAAGGTCAGACCTCTTCCTTCAATGGCTGACTTCTGAGGAGAACTCTGTCTGTTCATCTGCCTTTGATCCCGATCTATGCATTCCTGAATCCAGATTTGGAATCCAGTTGCTGTTCATCACTAGGTCCTGCCTGGGACCTTCATAGTGCCTGCTGGTGATGTGATCATCATTCTGGGAGCTCGATATGCTTTTGTATATATTGCATATATTTATTATTTTCTTTTTATTATTTTCTTTTTATTATTTTATTAATATTTTCATTAAAGTAGTTTAGTTTTCTTTTAAACTCATCAGTCTCTTCTCCCTTTTCCTCCTCTCCATGAAGGGAGATGCTCTCCTTCAGAGAAAGGGGAGAGGTTAGAGAGCATCTGCCATTTGTTTCAGTGCTCAGTCCGCCCCAAAGCATGACAGTCCCCATTACAGTCCATAGAGCTCATTGCTTCTTTGGCCCTCTTCTTAAGACCAGACAAGAGCTACACACCATTATTTTTTCTCTTCATTATTGGACAAACAATATCAGCACTTCAAGAGCTTCAAAGAAACTTCTGTTTTTGTCTGAGACTGACAATTACTTTCCTCTCCGTCTTTTTCTGAACATTTGTTGCAGAATATCCAGAAACAAACATTTTAAGGAGCAATAAAAGGTCAGCTAGGTAGTAGAATCAACATTTTCCTTTTTATTTTATGACATTTTTGTCATCCAATGATTTGAAAGTACTCAATAAACATTAATTGTTCAAGTTTCCCTTCTTTCCTGATCTTATGAACAGAAACTATAATTAAAGAAGGTTGAGGGACTTGTCAATGGTTAAACAGTAAAATCAGAGCTGTACTTCAAGGTGTACTTCAAGTACTCTAAGTACTCTTCTCCCTCTATAAATTGAATCTTCTTCAACTCAACAGTCTGTTGGTGAGCTAAGTTTTCTCCCACTTCATCTTATTTTAGTCTGATATGATTCCTTCTGCATTAGAGAATAATCGGTTATATTTGGATTGGTCCTCGGACTTGAAAACCAAGAAACAAAGCCTTAGTGTATAACCTGTAAATAGCTGCTTCCTCCCCTTTAGATGGCAACAACTGAAACAACCCTGGGTTTTAAAGCTAGTAGAAGGATGAAATGAAACAGGTAAGAACTGGTTGTCACTCTGATGTGGTTTACTGGATATAGCTAACTTACATGTGTCTTACTATGCACATTGTTTTCATAGCCAGCTAATACTTGGCTGATAAATTGGGCCCGAAAACTGTCTGGGGACTAACAGTTATGGGTGAAAAAGAGACATGCTACTAGAATAAGTACTTCATGGCTCTCCAGTGATACTTTAATTTTAGGGTATGCTCTTTGCAAAACCTAAGGACCTACTTAATTACCATTAAAGCACATCGAATGAGATTTTCATAATAGAGAATTTTGAACACTTTTAAGTTAAGCATTGAGTTTTAAAAAATTCCTGTAAGCTGGAATGTAAGATTCTAAATATCTGTCTCCTGTTAGGATTTTCTACAAACTCAAATGTTCCAGTACGTAAAATTGTATGTCACAGTGATACATGGCAGCTTGTACCTGAGGAAATACTGAACTAGAAACTCTCCCTATGCTGTTCTTTTTCTTTTCCTGTAGCACAGATCCCAAATATATTCAGAGAGAGTTTGTTCTGTTTCCATTCTCTTTTCATACCATCAGATGTTTTAGCTGAAAATTTTTGGATGATTTGGTGCTTAGTGTAACTTGTGGAATAGAAGAGTGACTTAAGACTGAAATGTCACACACAGTTCTATACGCAAAGTTTTTTTTCACATGGGACAGTCCATGTGCACTTCTGGACTTGGAAAGATAAAGATTTCATCCTCTATGAACTTCTGTGATTGCTAAACACAGTCATCCAGCCTGGAGCAGATTTAAAGTAGCAGGTTTTTCTACAGCTTTGTGGCATCATTAATAAGAAATTAACTTAATTTTAGCTCATTGTGTGATTGATGGATGTAATCTGCCAAGGATTTAGGTAGTAGACCCCATTTAAAGATGGGGAATTGAGACATCATGAAGATTGGGTGAATTTCTCTCTCTGTTATGTACCTACACAATTCACTTTTGAGGCATCCAGACACCTCGTGTGCTTTCATAAACCACGCACATTGCCTTTACATGGCTCAGCTCTTCCTGGCTCATGAAAGCAGAATGAGGGAAAAAGCTGCCATCTGCAGTCAAGCCAGCAGCTGAGCTGTGGCACAAGTGACCTCTAGACAAAGAGGTGTGGGGGCAGTCCCAAGGTCCAACTAGGGAGCCCACGCACTGATGCAGGAGCTGGGGCAATCACACCTGCACCACCCAGGCAGGGACTGAAGATCCAGAAGTCCCTGGTCAGGCCCCAGGGGTGGCTGGAGGCCCCAGGTGAAGCTGGTCAGGGCTGTTGAGGCCCATCTGTGCACTCAAGGTCCTGACAGCTAATTTCTTCCCCTTAGTGTGGTCCTTGCAGGAATAGATTCACTCGTTAAGGGAGAAAGACTGAAATTCCAGTTTGTGAATGCTGCCCTATGTCATCAGCTAAAACACATAGGGTCTGCTTGCATAGGAGGATGAACTTAGATTAACAGATTGAAAAAGCACCTGAGGGAATTTATACATCATGATCTGGGCAACAAAGGAAAAATTTGGTCTTTTACAAATATCAGGCAAATATCAATTACCTCAGTACACCTGACAGCTAGTGCGTACTTCAAGAGCTAAGGAGACCAGCACTAGCTCTAGCAGAATGCGATAGAAAGCACGTGGGTACATCCAATTAAACACTCACAGGCACTTGCAGGAGTGAAATTCTGCAGAGACAGAGCAAACACTTGGCATATTTCACGGGCAATAGCTCTAACTTGCGGCAATCAACTCTCACATTCCAGACAGACCTGATGATGGCTGCAGAGGTTGGGTTGACATATGCTCTCTCTTTCTGCAAGTTCATTTTATTTTTCCTCCTCTTCACTGAAGGCTGGATTAATTGAATAGCAGGATTACGTAGAATTATTTTCTCCTTTCAGATTTGCAAACATACCTGCTTTTGAGCCTCTGTTGAGGACAGTTCCTAGTCAGGACTTATTGTAGTTCACAGTGAACAAGCTGATTTAACCCCCCTCACTGAAAATTGTCTTTTGACAAATATATTATGTCTATCCAGATGCTATCTACTTCTTGCATAGTGACACAAACTGTGCGCTGCAGCTCATGAATATCAGATCTGATGGCAGGGAGTGCTCTCCATCCTTTAACTCCCCAACACTCTCTTCTCTTTCTTTGTTCTGCTAAATGTACAGGTTGTGTCTCTTGTTACTGCATCAGCCTTCAGGTGATTCACTGATTATAATGAGTTCTTATGAGCAGATCCTGTAGTGCTTCATAAAGTTGGACAACATGATCATTACACCTCACATGAGGAAGTGAAAGGAAAGAGACATAAAATGATAAATCCAGGGTCTTATAGCACATAAGAGTAACCTCTGAGACTCAGACTATTGCTTTATTCTTTTATGCAAAATTTCATTCCATTTTTCAGTGTCAAAATACTTTTGAAAAAAATGGTCCTGACATATCTTACCTTCTATGACCTTTAGTGTTTTCCATCCAGCTGCAGTGAATAAAATATTGTTTCTTGCCATTGATTCAAAGTTGAAGTCACTGGTAGCATTCCTGAGAATTCTGTGTAATAGTTAGAAAATATACGATTTACTTCATACCTGTTTTCCATGATGTGCAATCTAAAAGAAATATCAAGTGTACCTGTATTATACTTCATGAAAAGCATTAACCTTGAAATCCCTAAGGCTTGTAAGTGAATGGAGAAATAGAGTACCAAAAACCTCATAAAAGATAAAAATATGGTCTTACTGAAATCTAACCACCTACAAACAGAATTGGTTGTATTCACCCAGTCTTTTCTCAGATTTTTTCTTTGTTTATTTTTAAAGGGATATATACTTTTAAATTATTGTTGTGATTAGTTCAAAGAAAACTAGGTTTTGTGTTTTGCATAAAAAGCACCATCTTAGAGACATTAAGGTTTCTCACTCTTGTGGAGAGACGAACATATTGTTTTCTGCTATTTATTACTTTCTTTGAAAGGACATACCTGAGAATAACAATCTTACATTTTTATTTTATCATTAAGGCAAGTAACAGCCAGGAGAATCCCGCTTCAACATACAGGATTCTCAACTTTCCATAGAAAGCTGGGACATTTCATAATTTTCTTGGAATTCTAGTGAGCATAAAAACCAAAGGTCTTCAGAGAGGTCCTGATCTTCTGTATTTCTGCTGTCAGAGGTACATCTCTGCAAGACTCAAAGAGAAAGAGGGAATGACAGAGGCAAGGCTATGTTAATTTCTGTGATGCTGACAGAGATTGCAAGGACGTTGTTCCATGAGTAACAGAGGAGCAAATATCTCAGACCAAGGCCACAGCACCTCCCAGACTTGCAAAATAGAGAGAAATATTGACACCTCCTTCCCTCTCCCCCAATCTTATTAAAAATGTCTGTACATTTAGTGTACAGTTATTTTATTTTGATTCTTGAGAACTACAGGTGCAGGTGTGGCCCATATCAATTTTATTGACTCGTATAAAAAGTTACTCCACTAGTGAACCAGTAGTGATCTATTTAGTACCTGTATATCTACTGTGTATTAGCACAGCTGTTTTATGCATGAGTATCACCTCTTAGGAAAAAAAAAAAAAAGGGTGCATGCAACGAGGTTATCATAAATTTATTTTTTTGTTGTTTTCCTTGGGAAAATTTTATACTGTTGCCATTTTAGAAAGGATTTAATCCTTATTGATTTACTTTTTCTTGAACATCACTGTCCACACATCTGGGCTGGCCCTGTATTACTCTGCATACCTTAGTATACATGATTTATCAATTAATATTCTGTAAGCAAGAGAACTCAACCCAAAAATAAGAGACTTAAATTTGTACTATTTTAGGTACAGTAACTTGGTGAGTTCATAAACTACCCATATGTAATTATATACCATTTATAATGTTAAAAAAATTATTTACCTGAAAAAATGAAGACTGAATTTTATGGGGTTTGCACTACAACAAAAAGACTACAGACTTTCTGTGTTCTTGTTCATAGCTGAAGCTTGATGAAATTTGTCCCAGTGACCACAGTGTTCATTTTGCACTTGCAAGTTCTATACTCTCAGATGATGCAAATGCATGGATTTTAACAGTCTTCAGCAACCTTTCCATGTTCATGAGAGCTCAGACTTAGCTATGGTATTTCCAGAAGATGCCGAGTCAAATTCATTATGCATTAATGCTAGTCAGGAGACAATAGATTTCTAACAAAGAAAGCCCATTGTGCTTGTTGAACTCTAACCACAGAATTTAGAAGAGGAAAGGCTGAAAACTTATTAGCATTTGCAAGTGGTAGCTGCAGTGGTGTAACCCTGGGGAAAACGGAAAGTAATTGTGCTGAGCTATCAGGTATAGACCTGATAATTGTCCTCTAATGTAGCACTTCAAAGAGGCAGCGTGTGGACTTGATAGCTTTGTTTGAAGATGTCTTCTCCACAGAGCGTCTTCTCCACTTTAAAATCCACCAGATCTGTTACTTAACAGCAGTTCATTTATTTTTCAGTTCTCACGTCCCACCCTGAAACGAGCAGGTGCTCTACTACAAATTTAATTCAGATTGTTCCTCCTTGCTTGTTCTGTGATGGTTGTTGTAACCACAATCTTTGTATGTTCCACATGTCTATAACAGTATTTGAAAAATGTTTTCAGGGCATTTTCATTCATTAAAGAATTTGAGTATTTAATATTTTGAGATATTTTTCACCCCTTAAGTAAATTCATTAGGCTGGAATTTTCTGAATTATCTTTTAAAAGAAGATACACATTTAAATCCCTCTAACAGCTTCAAAAAAACCCTTAGTCTTAGTCTTTTCATGCTCCAGTTCCTTGCTTCTTAAATCAAGGTAAAAGTTTACTTCTCAAGGGTTTTGTAAGAATTACTGCTATGCTGACTGATTCTACAATGACTGGACAATACAGACAAGTGGATAAGTATCAGTTAGAAATGCACACATTGTTGGACTCTCCCTAAGGACTATCTGTATATTTATACTATTTTGAAAAATATCTTAATATTTTTAAAAAAGACAAATATTTTCTTCTGTAACTACACAGATTCTCTAAAGGTGTCTTGCCAGTGGTTAATTTATGACATGCCATGAGGTGTAGCATTAAAGCAAACATAGAGCAGGGCTCTTACTATTCCTTTTCAAGTGCTCATTTGGTCTAGTTTTGGGAAGATGTTACATATACAAATTAATTAATTTTCCAATCCTAATACTAACATTCTGAATTCAAAAAGGACTCAGTCATCATTACAGTTGAATGGCCTGAAACACCATGGTGTTAATAAGTACTCAAAAAAAGTAGAGTCCTACCTCTTGTAATGTAAAACATTACATGATTTTTTCAGTAGAAAATTTAGGAAAAATAGAACCTTATGTCTTAGCTAACAATTTTATAACAGCAGTAGGTACGAAATTTAAAATTCTCATTATGCTCTTTCTAGCTTCACATAATGTCAAGAAGTTATGCCCAGGGTCTTCCTAGTCTATGAAAAGGATGATGGAGGGAATGAGTATGCTGTGCTGAAGAGGGAATGAGTGTGCTGTTCTTCCCTGATTGTTAAGAAGAAGGGGGACAGAGGCATTTGTGGATTTTCATTCTACTGTGATGCAAAAGCTGATCTGGCCAGTCTGGATGTGACTGACATGTCTTCTTTGTTTACACTGAGCTAATTTTTACCAGGAAATATCAACAAAATTATCATCATGGTTTTTATGGGCCAGCAGAGCAATCTATTGCTTTTAGGTTTTGCTACAGATCTGTGCATGCCTTTTCATATGTGATGAAGGTTACACAAGAGTGTAACCTCACATACATGATCTTCAACCTGTGAAAGAAAGCAAGCACCAATCTAGGGAGATGATACTGTAACTTCATACAGTATACACAAATCTGCAGGCTTTTTGCATGTAAGTGGTTGCTTGAGAGTATAAGTAAAAGTTAGAGAGCTCTTTGTTGTGGACTTCTGGAATCTCATTTCGAAAGGATTTATAAAATTAATACAACCTGTGTTTTATGATCATAAACTACTGTGTTGTCATAGCCATTTATAGTTGCAGCTCAGTGCTTTGGCATATGCTCAGCATGAAATACATGAACAGGGTTTTTTTTTCAGTGAGATTACTTACACACTTACTGTTTTCAGGATCAGGTACAAAACATGTCGCAAACCATTTCATTTGTACCTTAGAAGACAATAAACTTTGACTATTTTCCTGGTTTTGTAGACAGATTATTTTATTCTCAGACTGTAAATCCATGTTGGTTCCTACAAACCTCCATGCTCTTCTGGAAGCAGTTAACTTCCTGCAGCTGATATGTTTATGATCTGTACCAAAGACTCTTCAGTATATTAATGTCTCAAACATATATGCAGAGCATATTTATTCAGCAACACCATTTACATTATAATGGACAGGTGTTACTAAGCATGCAGTTGCAGAATTGTTCTGTTGGAAGTGTCCTTCATTTAAGGTACACTTTGAAATTAAATTACTGACTGTAAAGCAAAATCTCCCACCAAGTAAAAAAATCATAACAAGGAGCAGTGTAAAAACGTCATAATGAGCACTGTTTTGAGCGAATGTGAATTGAAAACTATTTTCCCCTGTAAATTCACCAGCTAGAAAAATGAAAGGTTTCACATCAATATATTTTAATTAATTCTGTGCTGTTTTATCTTACACTGAAGACTAGAACTAATTGTTTCTATATATTAGGGAATCTACAGGACTTTTGTCATTTTGGTATTTCTTAGAACTTCATGGTCTTGCATAGATGTTTTTACAAAATCTGAACAAGATGTGGAATCATCATGTCATTTCACAGGTATGGGACTGAGGTATAGAGAGAAACTGTGGCTTGTCTTCACTAGGTTTCTGCATGAGGCTATGGTTAATACTTGATTTTTGATTGGGCACCCAAACTATTAAATTTAAATTTAATTAGTGTTTCTCCATTTAAATAGTGTTTCTGGGCTGATCCATTGGGTTGGAGTGAATTGGGCTGAAGGCCAAGTTTTGCTGTTAGAGCTACTCAAAAATTGCAGTGCCTAGAACTTGAATAACTCATTGAACTCATTACTGTGTGTAGATCCAGTGCTATTGGACAATGCAGTCACTCTTTGTCCAGCTATGGTAGTTTGAACAGAATAACGGGAGTTTATTAACTATGTAGTGAAGACAAGCCATGAAGTGACTTTTCCAAGGACATGAAAAAAGAAAGCAGTCTGGGTCTTCTGAATCTCATCTATTTTCTGTCCAATATCTGAACTATGACCTTATGCATAGACATTGCTGAATGGTTTTGTACTGGTGTTAACAGGCAATAATTCTTGTGTTGCATATTTTTCATTAATGACTGGCATTATTGGAAAAAGCTCCAACAATCTCTCCCTTGACAATTTGTGAAGGTTTCCCTTCAACAGTAAATATTATCACTGATGATGTTAATGAAGACATTAGTTTCACAACATTTGAAGTACTGAAACACTTCACTGTTAACTAGTCTAGTGGGGTTTGTGCTAATGTAAAATGTAATGAAGTAGAGGCCGCTATCTCTTTAAGCTTAAAGAAAGGAAACTTGTTTCTACTTCCAAGGGATGCTTAGTGTATGCTTATCTAATTGACTGTGTATTTTGTCTAGGTGTTGAGGGAAAGCTAAGAGAATGAAGGCTGTAAGTCCCCAGTGGAAGCATGATATGGCGATGCAGTGCTGGTGCTGAATTGTTCTCTCTGATGGCTCTATGGGAGTGGATAGCACTGAGTCTTCATTGCTGGGTTTTAGCAGTTGCTACTGTTTCGGATCAGCATGCCACAAGCCCCTTCGACTGGCTCCTCTCTGATAAGGGACCCTTCCATCGCTCACAGGAATACACAGATTTTGTGGACAGAAGTCGACAGGGATTTAGCACAAGATACAAGATTTACAGGTATGAAGCAAAGGGAAAGCAATTACAGAGATATCATCCTTAGAAGTTGTAAACTATCAACAAAGGTTTCTTTAAGGGAAAGTTTCAGATGTGGGAACAAATCCATAGACACAAAACTCATTGCTGAAATATTTGCAAGGCCATATATATATTGTGTACTACAGAAATGCCTGCTTGTGTTTTTTCTATTTTGTTTAAAGAACTTCTGGTAATTGATTATGTTGCTTTGGAAAACGTTGTTTACTACCTACCTCTCCTCTGCCCTAGTGACATGCTCAAAAATGTCCTAAGGTATTCAAACACCATCTTCAATTTCAGAGATATAGCACAGAACACCTTTGATCACACAGCAAGATCCAGTTCAGTTGCTTTCAGTGTGGCTCATCAAGACATAAGCTGAGACTTTAAGAATGAAATTATGGCTTCACAGATACCACTGGCAAAGCATAGACTTCATTGTATAAATCAGGGCATTTCAAAAGTGACTCAAGAAGTTTAATGTCAGTTTACACCAGTGTTTTGAGGAGGAGCTTTCTCACCCCTGAGGGACTGAGCAGTAAGAGCCACTGAAAATTTTAACAGAAGCTGCAGGTGTTTGATCCACTACAAAACTCAGCATTAGACTGGTCCAATTCAAACTGAGAAAAGAAAAAACAGGGGAACACTTCAAAAGCATAGGTCTACTTGAGAATTCCTTGCTGTAGAAGTGCTTTTATGATACATTCGTCACCTGTAATTTTCCACTCTTTTGAGACAGGAGTGGTGAAATACCTTCTTAATCGTTTGCTAGAAGTATAACTCAGTAACACCAAATAGATTTATCACAGACATGGGAATGAAAAGTAGAGTCCAGTTTAATAGTATTGACCTAATGGCAAATAGAAAGAAAGGGAGAAATGAGGGAGCATGAGAGATTAAGGACTGAGAAAACAAATCTATAAGCAGAGAGAATTTCATATTGTTATAGATCCCTCCTGTCAGCAGAGAGAAAGAGGCAGGCAGGTGCCTATTAAATCTTCAACCTATAAACATAGACCATTTTTGGTATGGAAAAACATTGATGACTTCATTTAAAACCATGAAACTTTTTGTGCAAGTTTCATACCTATTTTAAACTATTAGTTCCTAGTGATATCCAGCTCTTTAGAAGAAGGTAAGAGTGACAGATGCCTATATGTATAGACATCCTTTAGTTCAATATTCAGGGGCCTGTGACAAAACTGCCGGTCTCAGTCCACAAAGATTTTATCTTTAAGGAACTTGCTTGATTATTTTTTCTTAAATACATGCAGTAGAGGGCACTCTGTTGCAGGTCAATTTTGCAGTGGGCTGCTTTGCCATGTATAGAGAAATTAAACACATTTTGAAAATAAAGTGTGATTTGGAAATATGCTTGATGAATTGGCTTGTCTTAACAGAATAGCATTGCCCAATATTTACTGCATCTTAAAAGCCAGCTGTCAGGACCAATAATGCAAAGCCAATAATGCAGAGACTGAGGCAGCATATTTTATTCATATTATTTCATATTAGTCAACACTGAAACAAAATCATCTTGCTAAAAGCATGAGAGATGGAATTGTATTTCATTTCAGCCCTTTCAATCAGGTATTTGCGAATTTTTGTCATCTCAGACATCATTACAGAAACATCATTAAGTTTTACACATCTGTAATCATATGTCTAATATTTATTTGTTTTTGTGCGTAGGTTTCAATTGACTTTAATTCATACAATCCCACAGAAAATGTTTCTTGTGTTTATTTCTATCCTCTGCTTATTGTTTTCAAGAAATGAGCTGGAAAGTCAAAAGAGGCACAAGCTTCCTGAATCAAAAGAAAAGCTGCATTTTTTGATTTAGTCCTCCAAATATAAACCTTACTGCAAAATTTCCTTGTAAAATATGGTCCCATTAGCAAGTAGTGCAGAGCACAGTGACCTTGTTACAAACCACACACTGTACATTTAATCCCTGGTATTTTTCTATGAGCTTTCCCAGGCTAAAGGATCTGGAGTCTAATTGGTCTGTTCATTCCTTCACCTATCTTTTACCTAATGAAAACAACCCCTCAGGGACACAGTCTTGATTTGAATGGAGAAGTAAGGAAGGGGAAAACATAGGCCTGCATTGACTCAGCTGAATCATATTAACAAAAAAAGTTGCACTCCAAACTTTGCTAACAGGAAGGTTTCTTTTCCCTTTGCTATTCACGTCAGTCCTTAAAGTCCACACCTGAGACCTGACATTTTCAGAGTAAAGGGGAAGGAAAATCATCTACCTTCATTTTAACATCCATGCCAGGTCAGATAGAAAATGAATAAAGATGATTTTTTTGGTGGTGGTGGTTTTTTTTTTAAATTTATTTTTATTTTTCTTTTTAAATGGTGCAAATATGGCAAGTAGCTGCAGATTACTTAAAGGTGTACCTCTCTTTTGGGGAAGAAAAGAACTGATTGCACTGTGACAGGTAGCAGCTTTCTTTCCATGTGTCCAGAGCAATGGCATCCAAGACATACACAGAAGATGACCCGTTGCATCTCTCTGCCAAAACCTAACTCCTGTCAATGAGGGCTAGCTCAGGACAGCCGACCTAACACTGGGACTAGGTGTTTACAATTAACAGAAATTAAATGCTCTCAATAAAAATAATGTAAAACCAGCAGTGAGTTGCACCTAATCCATCTTGTACTTTAAAATGTATTGGAGGAGATTTCAGTAAGCAACTGCTGTATGACTTTTGTTTTTTCCAACAATGGAAAAATTACACAGCTACTAGAATGATATTTTAAATCCCATTATTTTGCCCCTCCCTTGGCAGTCTCAGGAGAGGCAGTAATGATGTAGAAAAAAACCCCACCTCAATTAAATCATTAAGTTTCTAAATTTTTTAAATTTCAAAATAGCATTCCCTGTTATAATCAACATCATATTAAAAAGCAGAGAATACATGTTATTCTGCTTTTGGTTAAATTGGATAGTGCATATTTATGTAAATACTGAAGTGCCAGAGATGAAGGCCTTTATTCTGCAACATTGCTTGACACTGATTTGAATGGGACCAAGGTCACGTACTACAGGCCCACAAAAGATATAGAATGATTAAAATCTGGTTAATAGGACAGAGAACTGGAAAAGCACATATTAAAGAGAACAACAAAGAATGTTAAAATGAAGATCACTTGAAACTTGATCGAAACGTTGTCATTATTTCTCAGCTATTGAGTAAAACAATGTTGTTCTGCTTGTTTAATTCCTGTCCTTTGCATGACAGGAGACAGACTGAATTTAAAGCTTTCCATAATGTCTAGTAGCCTTATTTTTTTATTTCTTAAATTATTCACATTTGAAATAGATGGAGTCCAAATTTTAGACTAAAACACAAGAAAAATTTATCACTATATGGACTTTGTGCTGGCAATTCTATTTTCCCCATAACTGTACGCCAATGAGGCAAAAAGCAACTGCTTTGTATCCATACTCCCTGGTAACTATAAACGAGTGTTCATCTGACCCTGAATCTGTTATAAATTGTAGAGATGAAGCCAAAGGTTGGCACTGAGAAGCACACTTATTAACTCAGGGCAATTTCTTGTGAGAAGTCTTAACTTAAGCATAATTATTTTTTTAAAGATAAAAGTTACACTTTGCCTTATCTCCCTATCTTGCCTTCAGAGCATAAAACAACCACGTGATAAAACCAATTGATACATAAATTATGGGAAGGTAGCAGTAAGAAAAAAATCTACTGTCACCTGTATTTTAATCTATACATTAAACATCAGTGATATCCGTGGGCAAACAACCTGATTCTGTAGTGTTCTTAACTCCCCAAAGAGTTACATTACAGACTAGAGCTGAGAGAGACAAATATATACGTAGTAACGTTTTAATCAGGTGCTGCAGAACACTAAAAATCTGCAAGTGATGTTACCAACATTGTTATAAGTTGAGAGTGGTGGGCTGGTTATGTTCTGTATTGTGGCAGTGTGGTATTCCCTATAAATCTTTGAAGGAAATACTGTCCTGCAGGAAATTTAATAATTGGCACAGTTTATGGTGGCTTTCATTGTCACTGATCTATGAAAAGAAATGCCAGGAAAGCACCTGGATGGCTGCTGAAAACCTCTAAATAAGTGGAAATGCCATGTCAGTGTTTTATGGAAGGTGGCTCTTGCAGTTAGTATCAGTAAATATTTTGGAAAGAAAAACCAAGGTTATAATTTGTTATTTAATACGCAATGGGAGTATTGTGTCTTTTATGTAAATCAGCTACCCAGACAAAGGAATTTAAATCCAAACAGAATGAGATGAGAGGTTACCAGGTTGGAAAGAATGATTGTGAAATTATGCAAAGAACCTACATTGTATGAGAAGAGGTAATTTCTACAGAGACAGGGAAGTATTCATACTATCAAATAAGGTCCTGAGGAAATATCCTCAGGGACACTGTGTAGTTTTGTTCAAGCAAAATGATTTAAAATCTGAAACATGTGAAAAATCAGGGGAAGGAAGAGCCTAGATTTTTCTTTTAAGGCTGAAATATTTGGCATATTAAGGTGGGGGGTGGGAAGAGAGAGATGAAAGAGGATATGATTCTTGTCAATGTACACATCATGAAGTGAAAAGAACTATGTAAACCAAAAGTCATCGCTGCCATAATACCAAATTGGTATAAACTAGCTATAAATAAATTTAGACTGTCAATTTAAAAAAGGTTTCTAATCATTAGAGTAGAATAGTTCTGGGGCATATTAAGTTACAAAACCTTACTAATCCTATGAATAGGGGGAAGGCTTAAAAGATGCAGTGCTTGTAATAGTGGACCAGGTTTTAGTAATCATTGAAATCCCTTTGGTAAGTATCCCTAACAAGTGTAGAATACTGGCAAAAGGAAAAAAAAGAATTGCCTAAAGAACTGAGTAGCTCTGTGCAGCATGGTATTCCTGTGGCTTAAGTGTGCCTTTAGAGATTGTTTTAGAAGGGATTCTATTTGTTAATGAACAATTAAAAAAAAAGGATTATAAAATAATGCTTTCAGATTAAAGATTATTTTGTATTAGGATATATTGGTTTCCTCTCGTGTTGTGAATCCTCTGGTAACTGAACAATTGAACACATAGGGTAAAGCGAGCAAGACTGGAGACTGAAGAACAGGCGCTAGTATGTTCAACATGTGTGTGAAGTAGAGCCAAAATTAAGGTTGTAGGGTTTATTGCCTATCAACATATTTTAGCCAACAGCTATCACTAGACTTCTTCACACATACATATTCCTGATAGACAGTGTAATAAAAAACCTGTCGGGTTCAGTTGTGCATATACATATCAGCATGCCCTTATTTGTGATTTTCACCCTACTGTACAGTCTGAAATGGCATTTTCTTATGCTCTTCCTGAGGTTACTTTGAACTGATAACTTAGAAATTTTAAGGCATTGAGAGGAATTAATAAAATGTCTTCAACAATTTCTTCCAATACAAATGTTTAATAAAATGAAAGGCTGAAAAGAGATGTCTTTCCGCATACCTTTCAAAAGTCTAAGGAAACAATGGTATGGCGTTTCTTGGTGCTGTTATTTCTTATACATTTGATCACACTCTAGAAGCCATCACCACTGAAATTTTTTATGAAGGGCCCATTTGGTACTGGAAGCATCAGAGCTGTTGTCTTTTTAAAACAAGACTATTTCTTTAGAAACTAAGACAGGAGTTCATTTTTAGCCAGGGACCTCAGTTTCCTTAACACAAAACATCACATACAAAACGCACAAAAGGTGAGGGAGGTAGTGACAGTGGAGTGGAACAGGATATACCAAAGAAAGAAATTATGCAAATTAGTACTGTAGCAGCTGAGGAAAGAAATGGGCTGTAGTCAGCAAACCATAACTCTAACGGGTGATGATGTTGAGGTAGCTTTCAACAGGTAGCTTAGCAAACTGGCCAACATTCGCTTTCAACTCTTCAGAGCCTTTGCTTCCTTGGGCATTGAACTGCATGCACAGTGTCACTGCTGGGCAACTGGGAACTGGAATTATAAATGCACCAGAGATTAAACAAGTTTAAATTGCCATATCAATAGGGAATAAATAGCAGGAACAGTTCTGTTTGACTTTTCCAGAAATTCACTGTATCAGTAAATTGCCTCTGGCCTGTGTTATAATTGGTCATCTTGCTTTAGGGAATTTTCCATTCAGCCTGGTGGATAAAAGGTACAGTAATCAGATCATCATTCTCAGAATGTCTACTAAAGGCTAGACTACTGGATATGCAAAGTCATCGTTTTAAATCCAGTGGCTAATAGGCTGGGAACAGAGAAGAGCAGCTCAGAGAGAGTTTCTGGGATTGCAAGTTGATAGATTTCCACTGAAAAAATAGTATTTGTGGTCCAGTACTGTGGGCTCATTATTACAGGCAGTATAGATACACGGGGGGGAGGGGGGGTAATAAAATATTAATTAAGTTTCCTACAGTGGAATAATGGTTTAAGTAAAGTAAAAAAAGAAAAAAAAAGGTAGGACTTTTTAAAAAGTTTTTTTTAAAAGGTTTTTTTTTTCTGAAAAATATCAGTGAGTTTCATTATTAGTTGTGATATACATTAACAGCCTTTCTTAGCCTAGTTAGCTGGGCATAACAAAGACATGACACAAGTTAAATAACTGGCTTTGGTGAAACAGCTTGAATATTTACGTACTTGAGCAAAATAAAAGCTTTAAATGACTGTATTTCCAGGTCTAGCAATACCTGGATGATCTCCAAAATCATCTGATTTCCAGCCCTTTGTTTCAAATGCAGATGTCCTTCATAGGACAGCATTTTGTTTTATCTTTAGGACCTAAATACATATCAGGTGGTGATGCTTCACAGCTAACAATTCCTGTTATAAAAATTATACTACTTTCTTGATCTATTTATCCAGTTGATTCTCTGGAAGGTATATACTTGTGAAAGGTGGAAAAAAAGGAACAGATAATTTAAACTGAGAAGCTATGTATACATAACAGAAAATTTAAAAAAAATGTTTTCAGATTAATTATAACCAGAGCCTACTTTACCAGTAATCTGAAGGTGTTGACAAGTACATAGAATGGATGTTTACAAAGGTGAAGGAGTCTTTCACTGATATTCCTATGGCTACTATGTATAGGCTGAGTATTAAACTACGGGGTTTCAAATCAAGGGTAAAGTTTCTCTTGGTGAGATAAACAAGTGCCGCCACTGGGAAGGATACTAGAGAACAGTGCTGGCTAAACCAGCAGGATTAAGCATGTTTTGAGGAGTCAGTTTGTTTGACAAGAACACAAATGTCTTTCAGCTCGGCAACAAAAGAGAATATTGATGCCAAGATTGCTTTCTGTATTTTTTTTTTATAATACACTGCAGGAGTCTGTTTTTTTGACAATCTCCCTTTGTATTTCTTCATATTTGTTTGGTGTATTTAATCAAAGATCCTAAGGAAACTCAAATAGTAAGGAGGAGAGCGAACCTTATTTTTTGTAAACATTACCATAATCCATTTCCAGAATATACCCACTTTCAAAATCTAATATTTTAAGGATAATTATTACATCAAACCTCCTAATGATGTTCCTCTAGAACAAAGAATATTTATTTGGAGAATACGATGTGTCATCATTTCAGTTAGCAAGTTGATATATTGTTTAAGTTGCCCTAAAAAAATTAGGATAATAGAGGCTGTAACTTAATGGTTTCATGCAATTGTTGAAGTAGTATAAAAGCTGTTTGACACTAATAATAGATTCATTCTTCAGGAAGCAGGATAGTCTGCCAGGATTTTAGGCATGAAATTGGGTCATTTTCATTAATTCTTTGAAGATTTTTGGTTAATTGAGTCTTTGTTCTTCTCTAGCCCTTCCTTTTCATGTTTGTTTAAATATCCCTGCTAGTACTATCACTGATATTCAAGAAGTAGAGGTTTTCAAATGCTGATGACTTTCATAAAGGGGAAAAACAATTACCAAGTTTTTTTAATTATTATTATTATTATTATTATTACTTGAATCAAGTTCTCTGTGCTTACTTTTTAGCTCCTATATTGTGTTTTTTCTTTACTGCTGCTAGGTCAGTTGTTTTCTCCACACAGAATGGCTTTCAGATTTTTCTTTTCGTTCATATGTCAAGTCTATATGGGTGGCATGTTGTATCTTACATAGAGAAAAGAACTGAATAGCACAGAAACATTTTCTGTAGAGAAAGACAGTAGTATTGATTGGAATGTATGATTCTTTGTATAGAAGGGAATTTGTTTCTTTTAGATACAGAAAAAGAATAACTGACATAAAATGTTAAGAATTTTTGTCGTTTTCTTCTGCTATTATTGACTTAAGGTCATGATCAATATCTCAGAATTCAAATTTTAGTTGTCTTTTAGCTCTGATTGATTGATTGTACAGGTTTTACTACTCATTATGCTGGTGGTCAATTTTTGTTGTGTAGCTCCAGATTCATTCTAACAGAGACCCCTATGAAGAAAAGCAATACTTCAGAATAATGCCTTGTTGCTTGATTCTCCCTACAATCCCAGTATGATTGTTATGGATAATAGTGTTCTTAAGGTCATTAATGAATGGCTACATATCTCAATGCATCTTTTGACACTTTCGATTTGTACTTTATTTATGCAGCTTGAGGAGATATTTTTACTTATCTGACAATATGATATATATAGAACTCTGAAAACTGCACACACAAAGCCCACTAGCAATTTAGTATGCAAGTCTCACATACATAGAGGAGATAGCATCTCTCTTTAAGTAATGAATATTAATTTCTCAAGGGAAAAACATGTATACATGTTTTGACCTCTATGAGTAAGGATTTAAAATCAAAAGCGTAAGACATTCTACCAAATATTCTGAAAGATCAGCAAAATCTGATACTCAAGGAAATGTAATTGTATTAAAATGCCTCTGTCAGAAGCATTCTGTCAGATCTTGCTGCATTTTCCCATGTTTTTGGTCAAATCTAGATTATGTCACTTACATTAAACTTAGTAGACTACAGTAGAAGACATCTGAAAATCTGTAACTGAAACACATTAACATGAACCTTCATACAGGGATTATTATGACTTTGCTTTATTTTTTTTTTCTCTATCTTTCCATATGATTCTGGATATAGTTACTGAAATTATCCTGGACAGGATATAGTTTTTCTATGTGTGTACAGAAAAAAAGATATATGCATGCATGTGACTGCAGAAGCTCTATATTTAAATCCCAGTTTTCCACAGATTCCTTGTGTGATAATGTCATGTGAAATCCATCTACCATAGATTTTCCACCTGTATCTTCAGTTGTAGATCCAATATGTGCTGATGCTTGGACAGTGAACTCTCTGATGAGACCTGTCAATATACCTGTTTGAAAAACATTACAAATTATGCATAACTCCTAACTTCCAAGGAATCTGAAAGAAGTTTATGCTGAGTTCACTAACCTGTGTGCCCAAGTTATGATTAACTGCGAGTACAACACAAAAACTGGATCCCGATCACTTCTTTCATATGACTTTTAAAAGGCTCACTAGCCTCTGTTTCATTGCTAATTTCCTCAAAGACTGTGTTTCTGCTTAGACTTTTTTTGGTGTTAGGGATTGAATAGTATCTAAAAGATATTTTTATCTGAGTTGCCTCTGAAATTTGCTTTCCCTTTTGGTAAAAGTATTTATCACATGGTTGACTTTGAAGGTCCATCTGTTTGTTTAGAATTTTGCCTGAAGAAGTAATAGTTATGTCTAGTTTTACTGCCGTCTTCTTGGCCTGGATGAGCCCAAGCTTGTGTACTTGTTTCCTGGTTCTGACATTGAAGTTTTGTGTAATTTAAGTATGCATGTCCTGGGAACCAAAAGCAAGGAGTGTTAGATATAAGTACAATATATGGAGTCCTCTGACACTCACCCTTTACGTTATGAGAGACAAAACAAACAAACAAACAAACAAAAACCCAACCAAACAAATATTTAAAAAAAAAATAGTGTGATGGTCATTTTCCCAGACAATGAAATTGATAGAATATGAATAATTTTAAAAGGAATTTTAACCATAGGAATTTGTTGGATTTTAAAAGCAATTAACAGTAACATTTAAACTTAAAAGTTTTGTGTAGTAGGACATTAAAAAGAAGCAAAAATAAGTGTGTTTCTACTTTCAAAAAATGTTTCTGTGTACCTGTTTTATATTTATTGGGAGAAAAAATCTTATGCATGTGAAATTTATTTCACCCTATTTCTCCTGTCTTCACAGTTAAAACATGAGAATTCCAAACCATGGAATTTTGCAAGACTTTATATCATTGTTGACAGCAATAAAGCAGTCTTCTTCATTTGGTATTTATACTAACAAAAAGTGAGATTTAGCAAGTTTCTACACAACAAAAAGTGAGGTCACCTGACTCCAGTTTCTAATTCAGTTTGAATCTTTGGAAATTCCCGTGTATGGTTGATATGCATGAGTCAGTCATAGAATCATAGAATCACTTGGGTTGGAAGAGACCTTCAAGATCATCAAGTCCAACCATAAACCTAACACTGCTAAACCACCCCTAAACCACGTCCCTCAACACCACATCTACCTGTCTTTTAAATACCTCCAGGGATGGCGATTCCACCATTTCCCTGGGCAGCCTGTTCCAATGCTTGATAACCCTTTCAGTAAAGAAGTTTTTCCTAATAGCCAATCTAAACCTCCCCTGGAATAACTTGAGGCCATTTCCTCTTGTCCTATCGCTTGTAACTTGGGAGAAGAGACTGACCCCCACCTCGCTACACCCTCCTTTCAGGGAGTTGTAGAGAGTGATAAGGTCTCCCCTCAACCTTCTCTTCTCCCAGGCTAAAAAATCCCAACTCTCTCAGCCGCTCCTCATAAGACTTGTTCTCTAGACCCCTCACCAGCTTTGTTGCCCTTCTCTGGACACGTTCCAGCACCTCAATGTCTCTCCGATACTGTGGTGCCCAAAACTGAACACAGTAAGTGTTCAAGCTGCAGCCTCACCAGTGCTGAGTACAGGGGCACAATCACTTCCCTGCTCCTGCTGGTCACACCATTCTTGATACAGGCCAGGATGCCATTGGCCTTCTTGGCCACCTGGGCACACTGCTGGCTCATGTTCAGCCGACTGTCCACCAGGACCCCCAGATCCCTTTCTGCTGGACGTCTTTCCATCCACTCCTCTCCAAGCCTGTAGCGCTGCCTGAGGTTGTTGTGACCAAAGTGCAGGACCCGGCACTTGGCCTTGTTAAACCTCATCCCATTGACCTCTGCCCATCAATCCATCCTGTCCAGATCCCTCTGCAGAGCCTTCCTACCCTCAAGCAGCTCAACACTCCTGCTTCATTTGGTGTCATCTGCAAACTTACTGAGGGAGAATATTTATTTCTCCCTGAGAAGTACTGGTTCTGTCACAATAATTGGAAAGAAACTGCAGAAAAAGGTCAACTTTTAAGGTTTTAAGTTTTAAAGGTCAACAAGTTAAGTAAACTTGGTAGCTATATCTCAGAATTCAGCCAAGGAACAGAACTTTTGAGAGAGGCAGGGGGGAGGGACAGAGATCGATCCAGTTACGCGTTGTTGAATAGACTTGTGGCCAGCAGCTGTGTCTGAAGACAGTATGCACTTGATACGAGGTGGCTTTATTCTTGTGAAATCTGCATTTCTGACCTGTGGTGAAAAGAGGCTTGTGCTTTTCTTCTCGGTTTTGATGTGAGCTCATCCTGAAATGTGCTAACAAAACAGTAATTTCAGAAGGTGCTAATATGGCAAGTAACATCCCCTAAAACCAGAAAACAAAGGAAAATTATGATAACAATGCCAGGTGTGGAAAGGCCACTGGGGTAATTGTCTGCTAACACTATCTACTGAGTTCAGAGCAAGAGGAAAGTAGCTTGAGCTTAATACCCACAGGGTAATTACAGGGAACTAGCTGTTCTTCGAGCGCCCTAACAAATACAGATTGTTTTCCTACAGCTTTCTGACTTCTGGTTGATGTCTGGATCTGACTGAAGCTTGTCTTGCAGTCAAGGAGTTTGAAAAAGTGTCACTCTTTTGCAGTCACATTCAGCTTTGTGGGGTCATTTTCAGGAGTGCCTCTGTGATCACATTGTCTTGCCCACTTATGGTCATAAAATGTGAAAATAGTTTTAAAGTGATTTATGGTTTAACAAGTCTAGGAATTGGTGAAATTTGTTTGAAGTTGGACAGTGAGTTCAAAAATTATTTGGAAGAGATATAGCCATATGTCTGTAGCACCCACCTATATCTGCTACCACAATGAAGTCAGATAGCCTCCATTTATTAAGAAACCAGGCTAAATCATTTCTAGATTCAGCCTAAATGAAAAAGCTTGCATTCTTGACTGATAAGAATTACTAATGACACTGACTTGAAAACACACCAGCTTACTGAAGTGACTAAATAGTATAAACACTGAACACATATAAACACAGTACATATTATACATGTAGTATAAACACTGAACACATATAAACACAGTACATATTATACATGTAGTATAAACACTGAACACATATAAAACACTGTAAATGGTTCAAACAAAAGTACACAGGGTGCAGATGACTGAAACATTATAACATGAATTGCTTTATGCGTGGTAAAGGTGTTTTAAGTTCTGGGCATTGGATATTACATCCAAAATTTATATTATATTTTAGTATTTTCTTATGGAAGACTGTCACTATTGCACCTGGTGTTGCTGCTGGGACATATTATATTCATTGAATTATTTGTTCTTACCAGATCAAAGCTAGAGTGGGTTCTTCTGCTCTGATCTGCTCTTATGACACCCCATCTGGTGTACTGGATCCAGCTCTAGTACTAGGGGCCTCTAGTATAAAAAAGACATGGACCTGTTACACTTGGTCCAGACAAGGGCCATGAAGATGATCAGAGGGCTGGAACACCCCTCCTGTGAAAAAAGGCTGAGGGAGTTGGGGTTGTTAAGCCTGGAGAAGAGAAGGCTCCAGGGACATCTTATTGTGGCCATACAATACATATAATGGGGCTTTATAAGAAAGATGGCAAGAGACTTTTTACCAAGGCCTGTAGTGACAGGACAAGGAGAAATGATTTTAAAGTAAAAGAGGGTAGATTTATATTAGATATATAGAATATTTTTTTTTATGATGAGGGTAGTGAGACACTGGAACAAGTTGCTCACGGAAGCTGTGAATACCCCATCACTGGAAGTGTTCAAGGTCTGGTTGGATGGGGCTTGGAGCAACAAGATCCAGGGGAAGATGTGCCTGTCCATAGCAGGTGTGTTGGACTAAATGATCTTTAACAGTCCCTTCCAACTCAAGTCATTCTATGATTCTAAGAATGAATGAGAAAAGCTGTGTAGCTTTCAATGTTCAGGCAATCAGACAACAGGAATAGTTTTCCTCTGGACTTTAACATTATTCATCGATATTGTTCTCATCAGTTTATAATTTCCTGAGATATTGCACTGAGTGTCTCACCTAACTGTTGGGTCTTAGAAAAATGCTCAGTGGAGGGTGGCTCACAGCATACAACTCAGAATCAAATACGGTTGCAAATGATTACATTATTCTTCTGCCTCAGGGGTAGGTAACACCTTTTAATCAATGCTGAAATGCAATAATGGAACGAAATGAGACTTCACATTACAGATGCCCTGGACAAAGCTCCTCTAGTTATTTACCCTTTGGTTGTTACTAGGTCCTGAAAATCAGAGCACTATTTCTGTAAGAACATCATGCAAAAATGTCAAGGAGTTACCAATAAATTAGTCATCTTGGATGGTAAACTCACTATCTCAGATGAAGTAATCAATTTGTAGTTAAAGCAAAGGGTCTGAACTGCATGACTACAGAAATTTCTTGGTTTAGACTAATGTAATATGGTATGTTGGTCTTCATTGTAAATAGACAGGCATACACAGAGTATATATACACAGTATAAATACTTTTATACATTTTGTGGACTTGTTGATGAGACTAATCCAGCAAAAGGATTAGGATTTTGGATTTGCTTAACTCCTTTCTGACATAAAAACCCATGTTCTTATCACTAATAAATGGTGGAATTTGGAACAACAGTATGAAAATTTAGTTGTCATGCTGTGAAAAGAGGAACGGTGACACCCCTTACAGGCAGAAGCAAAAGGTGGCCTTCACAACTAATGCATTCAAGGATTACACATTATTTACTTTTTATGAGATCTGCATTTATGAGTGAATGTAGTACCTAAATAGCTACCCCACTAGTAACTAAACCTTTAATATTTTTCCATCAAAATACTTTCTTAATAGCAAGACAATGGCCAAGTAAATGAAAATTCCATATTTTTAAGGATTCTTTGAAAAATTAAATTCAAATCTGAAGGCAAACAAGAATTTATTTCTACATCTGAGGTATCAGAAACTGTCAAAAATTTTCTTCTCAACCCTAACCACCACCCCAAATCATAGAATCATAGAATGGTTTAGGTTGGAAGGGATCTTAAAGATAATTTAGTTCCAACCTCCCTGCCATGGGCAAGGTCATCTCCTACTAGACCAGATTGCTCAAAGACTCATCCAACACGGCCTTGAACACCTCCAGGAATGGGGCCTCCACAACTTCCTTGGGCAACCTATTCCAGTGCCTTACTACCCTCATAGTGAAAAATTTCTTCCTGAGATCTATTCTATATCTACCCTCTTCCAGTTTGAAGCCATTACCCCTCATCCTATCACTAAATGCCCTTGTAAAAAGTGCCTTTCCAGGCTTCATGTAGGCCCCTTTCAGATACTGGAAGGCTGTTATAAGGTCTCCCTGGAGCCTTCTCTTCTCCAGGCTAAATAATCCCAACTCGCTCAGCTTGTCTTCATAGGAGAGGTGCTCCAGCCCTCCAATCATTTTCGTGGCCCTCCTCTGGACCTGCTCCAACAGGTCCATGTCTTTCCTGTGCAGAGAGCTCCAGAGCTTGACATAGTATTGCAGGTGGGGTCTCGTGCCTCTGACATATAATTTTCTTAGTTTTTTTTTTTCCTAGGAAGAATTATCAACACTAATAACTAAGAGTCTTAATGTCAGTCCCAAAGTAAGCTTGAAAATAGAGGAAAAAACTGCCCAATTTTTTAAAATTTTGTTTGCTGTTCTTGTCCTGTTGCTCTGTGGACTATACACAGTGTGCTGGAAGCCAAAAGACTCTATGTAGGAACCTGAAACATGGGAAGGTGATTTGTGTATCAGAGGAGAAGTCGAGTCTGAATTATGGTGATCTAAACATAGAGTGAAATGATAATGGCGTACTATGGAACAGGTACAAATGCTGCATAATGCAGCACACTCTCATACATGCTACTAAGTAGTAAAATTCTGCTTTGTTGCATTTCTCTATGGTCTTTCCAGGTTGTATGAACACTTTTTTCGTATTAAATAATATTGTAAACCATGAGTTTCACCGAAGTCAATGATGTAATTAACTTTTTACTCAAAACAAATAAGACTTTGAGACTATGTGTAAGCATGTCTGTGCAGACTTTGGAATCCATTTTGAGGCAGACACACACACTGTTTCCTCTGAAGTAGTTTGTAGTAATTTCTGGTTTCAACCATATGTTTTTTTTTGTTGATAAGCTAAAATAGGCAATTTCCGGAAAGAACACAACTGTCTATTATAAACGCCTCCTATTTCCTGGTCTTTGCTAATGTTCTTATGTAATTTCTGTTGTGTAAATCTCGTCAAGTTGGTGGTGAAAGGATTAGCTTTATTGTGTCTCTTTCTACTTTATTGCCAGGGGTATTCGATGGTACAAGATGATTTTGTAATTCAAAATCTGGCAAAGAATAGAGTAACACACTCCTTGCTATCCAGTAATACCCTGAAAAGCAAATGGAGTTCAACTTTACCATTTTACTGCAATACTTTTTCCTACCTTTTTTTTTTCTTTTTTTTTTTTTTCCTTTTTCCCGGAGCTGTAGACATGCAGTGTAGACAGTGCAGGATGCAATGAACTGCAGAAGTAGGTTCCCTTCACCACCTGTAACTGGCACTGTCTTTTCTGTTTAAAAATTCACAGTCTTGGTGCCATGCTAACTATACTTGCAGCACTTTCCATTGTTCAGGGGGCTTTTATTTGTTCATTGATTCATTGGGAAAAGTGGTTGAATATTGCACGGTGTAGCTGTGCTACTCTGGTTTTACTAAACTGGAAATGTTAGCCAGACGTGTCAGATGTATAACAGATAAAACTGTAAGCATAAATTCTAATTTTTGAGTTATCTATTTAGCTGATTTTGTAGAATAGCTGCTCTTCAGGTATGAAATATTCTTATATCTCACTTAAAGCATAAGGCATTTCACATTCTCACATCTTTTGCTCTGTTTTGATTTCATGCCAAAATACTAACAAAGGTAGGGGAACAAAGCTGAGTCTGAGTTTCATATTAATCACAAATAAAAAGTGGCCTATGTAGATTCTTCTAAATGCTAAGCTATTTCTTGCTGTCAATATAGACACAATTCACTGATCAGCAGCAATAAAGGCTCTTTAATTGCATACTTTTGTTACACATATTTCTAAGTAAGCATCTCCAAAGTATAAAAAGCATAATTTAAATCTATAATTCCAGTATCTGGGTCCATTGATAGCAATATAGCCACATTTTAAATAAGCTTTAACAGCTTAACAGCTCTGTGCTTCAAAGAAAAGTAGATTAATACAAATAGCCTGCAGGGAAAGATAAAGGTTCAGATCTCAGCAATCTGAAAAACTTTGCATTTCTATGGAATCCAATTTCAGGCTACACAAATAAAGTTAAGAGGATGAGTAAACTTGCTGCATAGAATATTTTGTTATCCTAACCATTGTTGCTCATCGAATTAAATTTGATCATTCTGCTGAAGTTCCAATTTTACTTCATTCCTTATGATACAGATATGTTGTCTTCAATGTTCTCTAAATATCATTGAAGCTAATGCCATATCAATTAAATACAGTGTTTAAATACCCTTTTTCTCACTGATCAATCTTCATTTACATTTTCTATATAACTTAGCATTAGCATTTGGAACCAGATTCTCAAAAGAGCCTCGTATTTTCAAAAGACTCTCGTCCTTGATGTGACATTTGTTTATGTAGGTACCTAAGAAGGGCAAGAGCTGTACTGAAGAAAATGTCTCACCAGTTTTCAATTTAATAACTAGGATGGTTCCACTGTCATTAGCAGTCTAAAACTTATATTAAAGTAATGTAGACAGTTGATCTCTTTAATAAGATTAAGCCTAGTAGTTGGGATTAGTAGGTTCAGATCCTGATTGCAAAAACTTCGGGACAGAGAGTGATAGAGTAACAAAATGAATGGTGATGTGAGGCTACAAGAGTAAAAGAAAACAGTTCAGTCTATCAGGAGGAGACCTTGATTGTTTTGTGAGGTAGAAGAGTTTTATACATGGGTATGAATTACTGATAGGAGGTGATCTAGTACTATGGGTTTGAAGATTAAGGAGCATGATTAACCCTCTGATTACTATCCTTTAGT
>VZSF01006901.1:294188-310319 GCA_013398295.1 Chionis minor | reverse complement strand
CCCCCAATTTCAAAACTGGAAAACAGCGGCTTCCAAACCCATTCCTGTGGTCACCCCACTGCAGGACTGACAACCCCTTGGCCTGGGCAAGACTAAAATGGGATACTGTACCAGCGAGATGAGATTATTCTTATGGGAGACCTCCCATAAGGGTCAGGTCCTCATACAAAGCCTATTTCCTTTAGTTTAGTTCCTACACTGAAGAGAAAGATTTTGATGTGACATCATTAACATTCTTGCCCTCTGAGCATTCCTTACTCAACCAGGTCTTCCTCAAGAAAGCTCACTTCACAGAATTAAATGGTATCATCTCTTCTCACATAAGTTTTGGGACAATGTAGGAAAATGACGGCCATGGGAAGAGCTTATCCCCACCCTCCAAGCTTGCTTGGGGCATTCTTTCCTAGGAATATCCTGGAACTATTTAAGGACGCTTAAGAAATCCACCTCACGCCCAAGGCGATGGTTACCTACCACCCTTAGGATACACTGGAATTGCTTTAATGAGGTACGGCTACATCAGAGCCCAGCATGAAGAAGAGCAGAGCAAAGTCTCAGCTGCCGATTTCCGGGGAGGCCTGGGTGACGCGCTCCTTGGTACATTCCTGTGCGCAACACGGAGGCTTGTATAGAAGCTCTGCAGTCACAGCCAAACTGGTCACTTTGCTGAACAGGCTTTATCTCCTCTTTGTGTGACTTACAGTTAAAGATCCATTTCTTTCTAGACTACAGAGCCAGAAAGCAGGGTAAAGAGGATTTGAGGTATTGATTTCAAACGTATGCAAAAGCATTTCTCTGTCAGTGATGGAGTAAAAGGACACCGTCTTCTTTTGTAGCTCCAGCAAAACTCCAACCTTCAATGGTTTAGCCTTGTGTAATAATGTTTCTTGAGCTCTATGCCATGCTGACAGCTGCTTTTTGGGACCTAGCCATTCTACACACCAGGAATGCTGTGTTCTTCCTAATTTGTCCCTTTTACCAATCGTTTCATGAGCAACTCCAACAGCCCATCCATCGCTGTCCTTGGTAATTACTTCCCAGTAGTGGCACCCAGCAGAGAAGCTCTGGGAACACATCACTTGGCTGATGCAGAATCTGTTGGGTGATGGCCCATAACCAGTTGGGGAGCTGGAAACCATCACTGTCCTGTTCTGGGCTGTGATTGCTAAACGCTCATATACTCTTGTGACATCAAAGGTCACATCAGCTGCCCCTAGAAGAGACAAAGGAAAACATTCTCACCTGCAGGCATCAAAAAGACAGATCCCCTCAGCATTTCCATGCATCCTAAATAACAGTGGATGTCCATCCCTACTCAAGAACACAAATTAAAACCAACAGCCATACAATAAACTTCCACCAAAGTTCAACCCTGTGCATCAGCAAGAATCCTCAACCAAACACTAACAACTGTGTCCCGAGCATCCTGAAACATTCAACAACAGGCACAACTGAGGAAACATCCAGGACAGACTCACACACTCCAGTAGGAAGGTCAAGGTTCTGTCCACTCTACAGAATGAACCTTATTCCTAACCACAATCTTATTAAAAAATTACCCTTTTGCCAATAATCCACTGTATACTTCCCTTAATGAAACTCACATAGCCATCTCTGTTCACTGGGACATGTTCTTGCACATTTCATCAGCAAAACCAGTTTTGTTTTCCTTGGGCTTTCGGCTACAGCTGTAGTACTGGGTGTTGACTGAAAACAGTTCTTTAAAGATGATGCAGAATTCAGACAACAAACGGAGTCACTACGGCTTAACGCAGTAAAGACCAGTAAGGTGCAGTAACTGCCCATACAGCAACTCCGACTCTGCAGACAGCTAAAGCCACAACCTCCACGGAACAGGTTTCTGATCCTTGGTATCCTGTGTAGGCGCTCAGGTAGAGTACTGCGTTATGCTGCAGTGTCTGATGAATTCAGTGTCTGATGAATTCATGCTAACTACAGTGTGTTTCTATGCTTCAGGTAAACAGCCAGATCTCCTGCTCACGTTTATAAGTACAGTTTTCTCCAGCAACTCCACACTCTCATAGTCACTCGAGCATTGTTTTTGAAGAGTCACGCTGGCTTGCGTACTTACACTGAGAGAACTGGCTTGACATTGTTGGTTCTGGATTTTCAGCTGCAGACTCTGGAGATAATGAGCAGACACTTGTCTCCTGATAGAAGTCTGGAGGTTGCAGCAAAGACAAAGAAATTAGAGCATTAAGGCACTTCTTCAAAATGCACACAGGAAGTATTTATGCTTCCAAAGGAAAACATACCTAAAAGATACCTACCTAGTGGTTACACTACACAACAGAGAGTTGCTTTTTTTTGATTGTATAAATTATCAAAGGACATGTAAGCAAAACATTTTTATGCAAACATGTACGCTGCTGCCCTAAGCGTGCTCAGAACAGCGCAGTCAGAAAAGCTGGATGGGTAAAGCAGTGGATCTTTCTATGCAGATGAGACAGTTTCTGGTATAAAAGTGTTTATGGCGTTCAACGATCGAGATAAGACAAACCCTGAGGCAAAAATATGAGGAAGTATCTGGGGTTTTTGAGAACCAGTGCAGGTAGTATTGGAAAGGCTGGGAAGGGGGGCAATCCCCTCAGTGGCAGTGGGGTTTTAGGGCAGCTGAAGTTGCTCTCAAACCGCTCAGTGCTCTTGCTACAGCAGAGGGAGGGTGCTGGGAGGAGGAGAACACCATAGCAAGGGCCATACCAGGTCTAAAGCTCTGCTTAGATACAGCTTTTTTGAGGAGGGAATTTTATGTCTGCTTTTAGCAAAGACTTCGCTGTTATATGACTCCGTACTTAGGAAAAAAAAAAAAATTAATGGGTAATATTTCATTCTGCATTCCTGATCTGCATGTCAGTCAGCTCTTTTCTTTTGGGCTCCCATGTACACAAGTATAAAGTCATCATATTGTCTCCAGACCTGCAGGGGGTTTTGTGAGAATCCCACACAGGCACACCTGTTTTCCCTGAAGTTTTTGGGTTGTTTTCCAAAGTTGCAGACCTGCCTGTTTGTAAAAATGGTTCTTTCCTACAAATCTGCACTGTGGGGCCCAAGCAGTGTCAGGGTATGGCAGTCCAACTCCCCAGGCAGGGGGCTGAGTTGAGGGGGCTCACATGCAGGACCCTGCTAGATCCACTCCCTCTGAGAAAGAGATTTCAAAACACGGAAAACTCACCTAGTGGGAACTGCCGAGGGTACTTCTCCAAAAGTAAAATTCCCAGCTTTCTCTTAAGATCTTCCACAGCAGTTTTGACAACATTAAGCTTCTCCTCAAGTGTAATTTTAGTCATTGTTGCAGCTGAGCCTTTGCACCTCTGTCTCTCAGGTGAGTTACTCTTAAACGACAGAAGAGAAGCACCAGGAAGACGTAAACAACAGCAGTTATTTCATCGAGCATGTCAGATTACATTATAAAGCCAGCATGGAAAAACAGCAGCGATCTCTCTCAAATCTCTTTCTTGGTATCGAGAGCCTCCTTTGGAGGACAGTTATCAGAGAGAACTGACCTGAAATCTTACAGAAAAGATGAAAGGATAACTTATTCTTAATAGCAAAGAAAACAGTTTGTTTTCCCCAAGAACATGAAGAATGGGACAATTTTTTCTTCTCTATATTACAATTTCCTGAAGTATACATACGCATACACAACTTTCTTCTTGCTCGAGAACCCAAACCAAAAGTTTTCAAATGTATTAGTGTGAGATTGAGCATAAGATACCCACGAAGGGATAAACCTCATTTGCTTAAGTTTAGAAATCGTGGAAATCTCTATCTGAGCGTGTTCTCTCAGACCGATGTCAGAGTGTGTGGAAGGAAACAGGCGTTTGGAAGGCCTGATTAATGTCACTTGCAGGTGGGTGTCAGGTAGGCCAGGTGACTCACGCGCTCTGAAAGCGCCCGTTTCTCTTCACTGCCTGTAGCGGGACTCTGGATCAGACAGACATCCAGAGTCACACCTGGTGAATTCCACTGTAGGCCCCCGTGCCTTGGCCCTGGAAGTCCAATTCTCCCTGCTGGCACCCTCACACCCAGGGAGCCCCGCTCCAAATTCCTGCTAGCTAATTTGCATCCTTGGCATTGTTCTTTTCAACATCAAAACGGGCTCTGCAGAATTCCAAGTGCTTTAACTGCCTCTGTGGAGAGCCCGGCACATATTTTCCCCCAGAAAGTTGTTAGAAAGTACCTAGTAACTTATTAAGACTCAGGACTGGATTTAAGCAATGCAGTCGCCACTTTAGCTCCCTGGAACAAACCCAGTTAGGAATTGCATGCCCAGCCTTTGCTAACAGTTCTTCCCTCTGAATTTCTCACTCCAAACTTTCCCTGGCAACAGCAACGGCCGTGCACTGGTAGCACTGTCTCTAGTGAGAATAATGCAGCGGAGACCTGAAAGTGCTCTGTACGTTTTCAGCTAGCCAAGACACTGAGCTGAGGAGTTTCTACTCATATTCTGCCACTTCGTTTCATCCCTTACCGCTTGGTCTGTGATGTCTGTGAGCTTCTTCACTTCACCGCAGAGCTGGTGAATAGTCTCTTCAGTTTTCTCTTGAGCTGCCTTTTGCTGTTGTTCAATGAACATCAGTGTGTTTCTCTCCTGTCTTTCAATGTATTCCTTCATGCAACTGAAATCTTTAGTAATCTGGCTTTTGAGCCGAGATGTGTATTCCTGAAAGGCAGAAAACATGGAGTTCATTATGTTTGTTGAAAAGATGTGTGGAAGATGAGAACCTCCTGCCCCATCTAACGTGCTTTTTGGCTCACCCCTGCAGACCAGAAACAGCCACCTTGATTCAAAGGAATGAAATCGATTTGGTGCTATCCTGCATCACCTGCAGTGAGATTTGGGTCATGTTAAGGATCTCGACCATTTCATGGCCAGCGGTCTCTCCTTGACAACTCAGCAAGATCAGTATTCTCTCTTGGTGATGTGCATTTTACATCTAAGAGTTCCAGAAACATTCAGGCTACTCCTGGGGTAGGCAGAAAAAGGCACCAATGCACAATTCCAGTGGCCTTTGCGCAGCCAAGACAGCAGTTAGTACAGCTGCTGCCATGGTTCATTTGCATCAATAAAAACAGAGCTGTGACAGCAACAGAAGGAAACAAAAAGGCAGATCCCTGCTCTGGGCTGGAAGGCTCTACTGGAGTCAGCCACGTCTCCAGGCGGCAGTGGAAACAGAAGGTAACGGCGGGCAGTGAATGTGCAGGGTGTACCTTTGCTTCACTCAGATCTTTCCTCAGGAGATGGAGGGTCTCTGCAGTCATTTCTAGTTGCTTGGAGTTGTCCGGCATCTCTTCCTCCTTTCAAGAAACACATTGGACCATTTATCTATAGAACCCTCAAAGAAAGCATGACTAGGTTAAACAGCAGGATAATAAAAATCCCAACATTGCTGACATTCGTTAAGCACGGAACTGGATGAGGAAGGGTCTGGAAGATACAATTAATTCTGAGTAGGAATTGTCACAAGCAAGTCGACGTGCAACAGTTCAAACATTGCATGTTCAAATACAACTGTGAGTTTCAGCCCTTTGTTAGACTGCAGAGACTGAAGATGACTTTTTAGATACATATGTGCTAAAATAATGAATGTCAATAGATTTTTCTCATCTCCTCTGAGTTTGGGAGTTATTTTAAGCAGAGATCTAGATAATGCACCAGTCCCATTTTGTGCCATTCAGCTGGATGGAACTGCAGCACTGTATAATCATGTTATGTGTCCTTTCAGGGGCCTCTAGTGCGATGCCGGTGCAATAAATAACACCCAGCACAAACAACAGTTGCTTATTACTATCACCCATCAGCTGAACAAATACAGCTATTGCTTCTAGTTCAGCTACGTGGTCCTCAATGAATGCATTAGCCACCACCGCTGAACCCCAAACACTGCCTTACCTAAACCCATCTGCTCCGCGTCCACGAGCTCGTTTATGACAATGCCAATGTTAGTGCGTGAAATGCAAAGGGCGTGCAGGGAAAACGAAAGGAAAGACAAGGTTCACCCAGTCCCAGGCACGCCCCATGCTCCTGACCTTGGTGAAGCATTTAAAATTGCAGCAAGAACTGCGCCAGGGTTGCCGCTGGGAGGAGGTCCAGACTGTCCGGGGGGTGACACCTGGGGAGCCCACGCTGTCCCAGGGGGTGACACAGGGAGGAGCCCCAGGCTGTCCTGGGGGGTGACACCTGGGGAGCCCATGCTGTCCCACGGGGTGACACCTGGGGACCCTGCACTGTCCCGGGGGGTGACGCTTGGGGACCCTGAGCTGTCCTGGGGGGTGACACCTGGGGACCCTGTGCTGTCCTGGGGGGTGACAAAGGGAGGAGCCCCAGGCTGTCCCAGGGGGTGACACCTGGGGACCCCGCGCTGTCCCGGGGGTGCCCCGGGCCGCCTCCGGCCGTACCTTCTCCCCAGGTCGCTGCCCCGCCGAGCTCCGGCCGCCGCAGGGAAGCGCTCCGGAGGGTTTCGCTTCATCCTGGCTTTCCAACTCTTCCTCCTCCTCCTCCTCCTGCGGGATTAAGCTCACCAAGGCGGCCAGCTCCCGGTTGGGCCGCAGGTCCCGCACCTGGAAGCCCTCCCGGCAGAGCGGGCAGAGGGCGCGCTGTTGCCCCCGGCAGTGGCGGAGGACGCAGCGGCGGCAGAAGCTGTGGGTGCAGCCCGCCAGCCGCACCGGCTCCCGGAAGAGCCGCAGGCAGCAGGGGCAGCTCAGCTCCACGGCGCCCAGGAGCCGCTCCAGGCTGACGGCAGCCGCCATGGCGCGGCGGGACCGGGCGGCGGAGTTTCGCTTCCCCCGGGCGCCTCCTCCCGCCGGGAGCGGCCGGCGCCGGCCCCGCTCCGCCCCCGCTGGCCGAGGGTCTGCGGTGAGTGGAGAAGCGACCGGGAGCGCAGCGCTCGCCGTGTGCCTGGCCGTGACTTTTGTCGACTCTCCGAGGAAGCGGCTGCTACCTGCACGCTTTCCTTTTCCCACGGAATGTCGCGGGTTTGTGACAAGTCACGGCAGAGCCACTGACCCACCCGGGGCAACTGACCCACCCGGGAAAGCCAGCGACACCGCGCCGGTGGAGCCCCGTCCGTGGGAATATCGGGCTCTGGATGTGCTGAACTCTGCTGAGGTCGTCCTGGGCTGCTCAGCTCGTCTCAAAATAACAATTTTAACATCTGCCAAACCAAACACAGACTGACGTTGTTCCTCCTCCAAGGCAGAAGGCTATGGATTTCATGGGCTGCCGGATTGGGTTGTTAAAAAAGAGTTGCTGAACTAGTGGGTGAGCTGGAGTGAATCCAGTTGCATGGGCAGAGAGAGTGGGAACACAGGGAAGCTCCTAGGAGTGTATCAGCAAGCAAAACCGCTGCAGGTTGCTCGGAGTTGGATGGTGATGAGCTGGTTGAGACAGGCAGAACGATGATCCAACTCANGTGTTGGCACTTCCTCATTTCTGCAGAAGAGGAGAACTATTCCGGCTATCTCAGGCTGGCTGGCAGCTGTCAGCAAAAGGTGGAAGCCTCAGCAGAAACTTAGTCTGCAAGACTTCCTCTTCATTTGCAAACTAAGGCTATCTGAAAAGAAGAATTAAAGATCCGAGTGACTGGCTGCTTGGCAGAACCCAATCTCAGCCTTGGTGTGGAGGCAGGAAAACATTCAGTGCGCTGTATCAGCCCATGCAAACCTGCACCAACTCCTGCACAGCAGGGCTGCAAGTGCCACCTGACCAGGAGGCACCACCCTCCACTTCCAGCGCTGGGCCTCATTCACCGAGTGTCTTCAGGCAAGTCACTACAGAGAACACTAGTTTCTGCCTTTCAGTGCTCAGACTAAGCAAACTCATTAAGCTTCAGCTGGTTTTTAGGAGGTGCGACACATCAGCGTCCGTTCATCCCGTCCTCATGATGGGTTTGCTGGGGCACTACATGGGGTTGCTTTGGAAAAAATCTGGTCTTCACACGTTGGCTTTGCCACTCATAAAAGTCCAACAACAGAGACTGTTGAAAGCAAGGAGCTCCGAGTATTGGTCATTAAAGTGATTCCACTACAGTATCCTCCACAATTTAGACGTGACTTTTATTTTTTACTGTGCCAGAAATGTAACACTGTAAAAGACATTAAACCCGTTCTGTTGAAAAGCGCCATGTCCCTGTCCGGATGGGAGCTGCAGCCAGGTGGAGTGTAGCTGCCTGACTCTGCTCCTCCCTGAGAAGGACATCCAGTGACTCCAGCATGAATTGGTATCTTAGATCTATCCAACGGGACACCCCGCATCGTCCTGACAGGTGACGATACCTTTGCCTTTCAGTCACTGTCCCTATGTACTCATGTAAGAGGCGACCCCGTTCCCTGGCAGGATACGTGCCACTGGCGGGGCTGTGAGGTGCATCCTTCAGGATGTGCAGGGGTCCTTCTGACATCAGACCAAGGCAAGAAAAGGAGGATCTGATCCAACAGCACCTGCAGGAGTCCACAAGGAAATGCACACCAGCCCCTCCAGGGGCAGACTTTCTCCATTGACTTTGCGTTTCTTTTTCCCTAAGACAACACTGGATGATTCATCCCAATGTCAGGCTGGGAAGGCCTCCTCTGCTCAAAAGCAGAGAAGGGTAGGAAGAGAGAAGGCACTTCAAGCAAAGTTCTGCAGGGGCACAGACAATTTCTGAGTATCTGCACTCCCTCTTACTCATTTCTCTGTTGCCACCCTTCCTGTGCCTTTGGCTGTAGAAGGAAGAAGCCCTTTGTGCTGAAGTCACTGCAGGGCCTCCAGCACCATCCCTGCCAACAGAAAGAGGCTGCAGAGCAGCGCTGAGCAGAGCCGAGAAGTACAGTTCACCAGACCTCAGCGCCAGTCTTACCCAGTCAGAGGCTGGGCAATGACTTCATTTAAGGCATCTATCCACTCCTGCTGCTCCCTGTCATTCTCGCATATAAACACAAACTCTCTCACTGGCGTGACCACAGTGATCGCTGGTTTCCTCTTCTTCACCCGGACTCCCTGGGGCAAGCCAGCTTGTACTCTGTATCCCTCATCCATTGTTCCAATAAAAACCTGGCCCTGTGCAAATGCGTCCTAGAAGGAAGGAGGCAGAAGACAGCCGTTAAGCGGTGGACAGCGTAGGTCCAGCAGACACTGTTCTGTCCTTTGACATGGAGCAGGAACTGGGGTTGTGTGAAGGGGACATGGATTTAGTGACAGGCAGCAGGAAACACCCAGGGTTTTTTTTAACACTGACGGGTGTTCTCCGAAGGAGGAGGTAGGGACGCACCCTTACAGAGCTGGTTGGTCGGTGTTCAGAAGGAGCAAGGAAGGATATTCTTGTGGCTAGAGCAGTGCTAGGAAGCAGGTGGGGCTGCTAAGCCTCTGCGATTGGCATCTTGCTCGTCTTGCCCAAGGTTACAGGCACAATGGCAACAGAGCTGGGAGAGATTGGCCACAAACGCCACAGGGAGATGAGCTCTTGGAGACTGAGCCTGCTTCAGTCTTGCGCTGGAAGAGCTGGATGAGAACAGACCCTTCCTGCCCACCCAACTTCATGAAGGGGCTTGTGGAATAATGAAGAACATTCCTCTTACCAGTGGATTTTTAAAGTACATCAGCTTCCTCTCTTGAGAATCCAGGCAGAACCAGCGCACCTTAAAGGCCTCCTTCTGCTGCAAGGAGAGGATAGTTCTTTAAAGACCAGGTCCCAAAGAGGAGTTCTGCTTGTCCAAGGTAGATCCCTGGACTGATTAAGTGACTCAGAGCTCAAGTTCAGTTTCATTCATCCCCGTAACTGGTAATGGGTGAGTCACTGCCATGTGTGGCCCTCAGCTCCCCTCTCCTTGGGTTCACACTGGAGATTTGCATTCAGTGACAATCCTTCGGATAAGGCAGGGAAGTTTGGTTCTGCCAGTGATCAAATTACCGGCGCTGAGAAAGTTGCAGCAAACGGGTTACTTGAAAGCACTGCAGAGAATGATCCCTGGTCCAGTGACGATAATGGAGAGCGTGCAATCAATTTCAGCATTTTGGTTTGCGGGGTTGTCCCTAGCAGTGCGGGATGCACAACGGTAGGGACAAATGGTAGATTTTTTGAAAAAGTGCTAATTCCATCAACTACACTCATCTGACCGTGCCCTGAGCTACTCATTGCTCTGTGCTGAACTAAAGGGTCCTCTTCTAGGGCTCCCTTCAGTTTGAGCAGAATTTAGGCCTCAGGAGAAAAAGACACAATAGTTCATGCTTGCAGCTGCCACTATTCTCTGTGCAACTACCTGCAGGAAGACGTATTGGGGCACTAGCATTGATCTTGGCCAAAACCCAGCAAATTTAATATCAACATTTCACCACTAAATTCTTTAATGGGACTTTGGCTCATGGTTCACTCAGAGGAGAGCAAGGCAAGAAGTGGCAAAGTTAGAACAAGACCTTTATCTCCTCCTCCAGCAGAGCCTGAAATCTCCCTCTCCTATTCCAAGGAGTAGTGGCCCAAATACTTTCCCACAAAGAAAGAAACCAAACCATAGGCTTCACTGCAGACAATTTGCTCAATCATACTGTGCTGCTATAAGCAGATGCGACTTATGTGCTACTGACTTTAAGAGAAACAGGGAAGTAGAGGAGCCAGCATGTGATGTTCTGTTCTAGCTGCAGTTCTAGAGCTGCAGTTAGCAGACACAGCAATCCATTCAGTGTTGCGTAACAGGACTTTGCACATCTATGCCAGCTAGTCTATCTTGCTTACTCTTCAAGAAGGATTCTTCTTCCCATTCTTATTTTGCACACAAAATAAAACAAAATCCAAAGAACATGACAGGCTTGAATATAGTGCCTTTTATCAACCCAGGAAGCATACAGTGACTCAACAAACTATTTGCTAGTAAACATTATAGAATTATGAAATATTCTCCAATGGAAATAACCCTGTTTGTGTACTGCCAAGCATGCACTTACTTTTGGTCCTGTTTTCTCCATATAGCCTTCTTTGGCATAATTTCTTGTGATCCTGGGTATGAGCTAGGAGAACACAAACATACACACACACACAAAAAAAAGTCTGCCTCATTCAAGCTTGCTTTCCTGTTCTGTTTCTGTCAAAGCTAAACACCATCAATTTTGGCTTTTGAGGTCTGGGTGTTTTTTTTGGCTGCTCAGTAAAGGGAAGTCTGAAATAAGAAGGAACGTAAGATTTTTGAAAGACTACATTTCAAAAGGACCACACGGAGACTTTCTGGCCTTAAATGTTGACTACCTTTTTGCATGTTATCCAGGGTGGCCTTTCCTTCTACCTCTTCTGTCCATTCCCAAGACCCATATGCTGCTGTTTGAGCACCTGACTCTGGCAGAAGTAGTGAGAAAATGTTTTCCCATGCTATGTTTGCGTAGATTGCTTCAAGCCCTGTTCAGTTCTCACCTCAGGCTCAGGGACAGTTGGGAAGGTTGTTCTGAGATAATGATAACGTGCAGCCCGAATGGCATTGAACCAGTCAACAATCTCCTAGGGAAAACAGCAAATACAAACCGTAAAGACAAGAATAACAAGAAGGAGCAAGAGTGGTGCCTCTCCAAAATGCCTTTCTCTCTCCTTGTGACCTCTTTGCAAAGAGGTACTTTCTCCCCAAGGGGCAGACAGACTCAGTGATTTGTCCTAGACACCTGGAAAACACTGAGCCTTCAAAATAACGTAAAAATGCCACTCCAGGAAGGTCCCAGACATCCTCAGCATGGACAGTCACCCAAGTTTGTGTACAAAGGCTTTTTCAGTGGATTTAGTTGTGGATTATTTAAAAACCTTTGTATCTGTAAAGACTTGAGAACTATGGCAAGGGAAGAAAGAGAAATCTAACAAAACCTATAAACACACCTCTTAAAATTATCATTGTTTGCTTGGAAATAATGCAGAACAACAATATTTTCTATGCATGTCAAGAAGGTTTCAAAGATTATAACCATAGAATTGTATGAAATCATTAGACAATTACCTTACAGGGATTTACATATATGCCCCACTGAAGCCTCAAAACTCTTCAGGATGTGAAGTTGAATATATAGCCCAGCAGAACAGGGGCAAGATGTTACAGTTGTTAGTGTCAAATTCTGCAACTTTCTATATTCTACAAGTCAGAGTGACTTCAAATAAAACCAGATCCTACAGAAACAGAGTGTCTCTTCCAAAATACAAATCCAACATCTAAGCATCTTGCTCATTCCAAAATCTCCATGGTATTCACCTTTCCGCTTTCATGATAGACAAAAAGGTTCCTTGTTTGACCATCTGTATTGTATGAGATCTGCAGCCCATGAGCATGTTGGATTTTCTCTGTCTGGAACATCGCATTCAGATTCTCAATGCTGATAATGGCTTTTGGACCTCTGGACTGTGAAATGAAAAGCATCACTGTATTAAAGTGCTCTCAGGTAAGGTAATGAAGAACAGATTAGCTGTATGAGAACTAGATTCTTACTGAAGAGAAAGCAGGCATCCTAAAATATCTGAATATTGGATATACCTGAAATACAAAGCCTTAATTACACGCTACCTAAAATCACTCACAAAGAGTGACTTCCTCTCCTTGACAAATGCTTAGTCACTCTTTGAGAGGGATGTGTCTGACTTAAGAGGGATGGGTTCTATCTCCAACCTTGTAGTTGGAGAACAATTAGGTATTGTCCCACAGAAGGGAGACACGTTGACAGTGATGCTGCAGCAGTTGATGACAGAATATTTTGGTAATATAAGAGGTAACAGCTGCTAATGCATCACTTCTTCATCTTCCTATTCAACTGCCACTATCTATTTCCTTTGTTCACTAAGCAAAAAGAGGCTGCAGGGTTAAGATAGGGGATGAGGAAAAGGGCTAAATCCAAAAGAGCAATTGCCTAAGATATCACATACGTTAATGCAGAAATATCTGGGATGCTCCAAACACAGGCTGGCCTGGCTGCAAAACCAGAGACAAAGCTATTTATGCTGGAGTTTGCCGGTGAAGAGCAGGGTCTGAGGATGGATGTTGATCAGCTACCTATGATCAACTCTGGCTGAGGAACTCACTTCTTTGGTGTAGTACTTCATCACCCCTTCCCTTGCTGATAGGAGAAATCGCCTCTTCTGGAACTGTCTGCTTTCCCGCCCACGCTTCCAGAGGAATCCTTCCCGGCTACCTGCAGATCAGACCAAGGTAAGCATCAGAGAAGGGCAGCACAATAGCAGGACTGTTTCTCTAAATGGTGATATGGCACAGAGTTTGAAGTCTCTTCTCCATCTGAGAATTTTCACCTCGTGAAAAAAATCAGTGGAGAACTAGAGAACTGTAAGATTTGAATATACCCTTGCACTTGTCTAAGTGCCTTTTCTTAGGAGCTTCTTCTCAAAGTTAGACTCAAAGCCAGGCCTGCACATCCAATCGTTCAAATATGACACGCCAGCCTTAAAGATCTTCAAAGCTGCAAACAGAACACTGTGCTGTTGGCCTTAAGGCTAACACCTTTTCCCTGACAACCCTAACTTTTACCTGCAGAACAAGGATCTTGGCAGATTCGGGTGGCAACAAAATCCTCACGCTCATATTTAGCTCTAATCCATTGCTCTCTTAAAACCCTGAAAGAGGAAAACATGGATAAAGCTGATCTGCCTCTACTCTATTTTCACCAACCAACCAGAGAGACCTGTAGAGGGAAGCAGTTGTTCAATAGCTGTAAAGGTCTGCAGCAGTGAATACACCATCAACTTACAAGCAATCACAGGACCGGGGGATGTAATAGTAGGGAGGGACTTTTGCCTCATATTTAGCTTTGGCACAGAGATTTCCATGCTTCTTCATAAACTGAAATACAAAAGAAGTTACAGTTAGGTGTGCAACTACAAAATCAATACCATGTCATGAACATAAAATGAAATCAAAGGGAGCACTGCAATTTTTGCTCAGCTTTGCCATAACTCTCAGTGTGTCTCTAAATACATTTATAAATTCCCCTTGGCACTGTGGTTTGCACTTTTTTAGGTGGCTGAGCCTTTTTCAGTATTTACAGTTCTGAACCAGATGGGAAGGAACACAAGATTATGGTTGTTGATTAAAAGAAGAAAGGAAAATGAGAAGAAAAAATATTTATGATCTCCCTATACCTTCACCTCCTCCTAGACATTAACTATGATTATATTATTAATACAATTAAATTGAAAGATGAGAAGATGAACCAATATTTAAGAAGGGTATGTTGATTACTGAATAGAACATACTATCTGGAAATATCTGTGGGCTTCTAAACCACAGTGAGGAGTTACTGTGTGCTATAAAAAAATACACTGCGGGCTGTTAGAAACGTGGTCACTTATCAGTTTAATTTGATTGAGTAGGTCATAAAAAAAACCCCTAAAGTTACCCATGGAGTTAACTTGGTTAACTGTGTGGCTTTGTTCCTCTGTCCATGGTGGATGACATAGGAATGATGAGGCACAGGTGGTTATGGTGAAATGTGGAGAAAAGTAAGTGAATTACTGCTTTTTCCTCTGTACCTCTATAAGATCGCTCTCCCAGAAGTCAAGCCGAAGGGATTTGACCCTGCTGATTTGAGAAAGATTGCGATGGATTCCAGAACAATTTAAACAAATGAATATTCCAAGTTTGTAAGAAGCCCACTCTGGATCTAGATACAAACACAAACAATAAAGTAATACATGGGAAGAGGCACAGCCACTCGCAAGGGCAAAAAAAGCACATCTGATGCACAGCCCAGGCTTACACGCAATACATCAAATCCCTCCCCATTGTTTACGGCTGTCACTTCGTTGTGTTTGGGGGAACAGCACCTGCTTTCCCCAATGAAGAATGCGGCCCCTGCCTTTGTAGGCTCTTTCACCAACTACTTGTTTAAAAATTAATGTGACTGGGCAGGCAGGCGAGTGGTGATGTAAAAGCTCAGCTAATTATTAGTCCTGCACGGAAAACTGCCGTTGCTGAATTAACAATGGAAGGACGCTGCAAACAGTGAGTACAACAGAGTACAACCACCCAGAGCAAAGACTCGAGACCGCTGCCCACAAAACCTCCTGCTCTTGCCTGCTGCTGCATTCCCTGAAGTGGCCTTGACAGTTCGATGCTTAAAGGCATTCCGACCGCTCTGGCACAACCACTTCCTTAGGGCACCATTTTCACCATGCTGCCCTCCGCTTCTCCCTTATCACAGCAAACAGAAGCTACTTGTTGTCTTCTTCCAGCTGCTGTAGGCTACTGATTGACTGCTCAGTTCAGCGAGGGCGACTTCCACCTCAAACGAGTGCAGGGTGCCAACCCAACGTGGGCTTTCCAGCAGGCTCTTTGGCGCCTTTCTCTCTGCCAACCCCAGTGCAGAGACATTACACAGAGCCACAGAAAGGTTTAGGTTGGCAGGGACCTTCAAGATCATCTAGTTCCAACCCCCTGCCATGGGCAAGGACACCTCCCGCTGGACCAGGTTGTTCAAAGCCCCGTCCAACCTGGCCTTGAACAGCTCCAGGGATGGGGCAGCCACAGCTGCTCTGGGCAACCTGTTCCAGTGTCTCACCACCCTCAGAGGGAAAAATGTTTTCCTGATGCGTAGTCTAAATCTCCCCCCTTCCAGTCTGAAGCCATTACCCTTTGTCCCATCACTACATGCCCTTGTAAAAAGTCCCTCTCCAGCTTTCTTGTAGGTCCCCTGCAGATACTGGAAGGGGCTGTAAGGTCTCGCCGGAGCCTTCTCTTCTCCAGGCTGGACAACCCCGGCTCCCTCAGCCCGTCCTCCCAGCAGAGGGGCTCCAGCCCTGGGACCATCTTCGTGGCACTCCACCACATTTACCCCCGGCGCCATAAAGCCACCCCCCGCGCTCTGTCCTCCGGCCCCGTGCACCGTCCACAAATAACTCCGGGGAAGCTGCCGGGGCGCCGAAGCCACTTCCTCTCCCACGCTGTCCCCCCCTTCGCCCCGCGGGGCTCCCGCCGCCGCTCCCGGCGCTGCCTGGCCGAGGGCAGCGCTGTCCTGACCGCCCGGAGCCCGGCAGCCTCCCAGGGCCCACCCGAACGGCCACCTCCGACGGCGGGGAAACCGCCCGCTCCCGCCCCCCCGGTACGCGAAGCGAAAGGCGACGACGGGCGCCGCTGTCGGGAGAGAACGGGCACGCCGGGCGGGTGACC
>VZSF01006901.1:273238-294107 GCA_013398295.1 Chionis minor | reverse complement strand
CTCTCCTGTCACAAACGCGCCGGGCGGGCCCCGGGGGGGTCGAGGGGAGCGGGGCTGGGGGCCGCTGCGGGTCGCACCCGCCCTTACCTGGCGCCCCGCAGTCGGCGCAGCGGCCGTTGCCGGTGCCGGCGGCCCTTTGCAGCTCCAGCAGCAGCGTCTTGTTGCGGTCGCGGTCCATCATCGCCGCTGGGTGCTCGGCGCGGAGCCCCGCAGGACGGCTCGGCCCCGGCAGGGAAATGAGGAACTTGGAGCNGAGGCGGGTCAGGCAGGGCCGGGTCCCCGGCGGCCCCGCGCCAGCGCTCGTTAGGACGAGATAAACCTCTGTGTTAAGCGCCGGGGTGAGGTAGGAGACACGCCGGGCGCCGGTGAAGCTGCGGGAGAGCGTCGGTCCTGCGCTGCGGCCGCCAGCGCGGCCCAAACCGGCAGGAGGCGCCTCCCGCGAGGAGCTTCCGCTCTGAAAAAGGTGGAAAGGGACGCTGGATGAGGCAGCGGAGCCATAGGACGAGGGGGAACGGTTTTAAACTGAAAGAGGGGAATTTAGATTAGATATTGAGAAGAAATTCTTTAGCCTGCGGGCGGGGAGCCCCTGGCGCAGGTTGCCCAGAGCAGCTGTGGCTGCCCCATCCCTGGAGGTTCAAGGCCAGGTTGGACGGGGCTTGGAGCAACCTGGTCTGGCGGGAGGTGTCCCTGCCCAGGGCAGGGGGGTTGGAAGGAGATGATCTGGAAGGCCCCTTCCAACCCAAACTATTCCGTGAATCTATGAAATTTATTACTAAGGGTCCTGCCTCCTGGAGGAGGGCTCACCCGCGCACCCACAGGTGTGCCTCAGCTCCGCCTCAGGTTTGTCCCTGAAAAAAAATAGTTTTAAAAAGCCTGCTACGTAACAGAACGGCAGCCGTTGGCCAGAGGTGGCTCAAAGCCCCGACGGGGCAGGCGGGTCCCGCTCGCCCAGGGCTCAGCAGCATCCGAGGAGCCGCGTGCCGCCGCAGCACTGCAAGGAGAAACCTGCAGCATCCCTCAACCCAGGCAAAATGAAACGGAACGTTAAGTCACTGACTTAATATTATAACCTATCTCACTCCAGGGTTTGCAAAAACCCCAATGAAAGCATCCCTCTCTCAAAAAAAAGCCAAGGTCAAAAAGTCTATGACTTCAAATTCAGTTTATCTAAGGAAAGAAGAAGACCAAAGAGAAAAAAATTCATACAAGACAAAGATTTTCAAGAAGGCTAATTGAATCAGAAATAGATAAAGAGGTACTCAATTATTTTTCATTTTACTAGTTTCAGGCTAAACTTAATTTGCGTAGTTAACTTGCATTACTATAGTGCGCTATAACGTGATTCTTTTTAAGTAAAGTTTATGTACAATCTTGTAAAAACACGCTATAGTTACTTATTTTGCAGATGATGAAATACT
The DNA here is from genome assembly GCA_013398295.1 of Chionis minor. Taxonomy (NCBI): domain Eukaryota; kingdom Metazoa; phylum Chordata; class Aves; order Charadriiformes; family Chionidae; genus Chionis; species Chionis minor. The sequence goes on along the minus strand of VZSF01006901.1, from coordinate 292,689 downwards.
TTACTAGAGATGCATTCTTAGTTGAAAGTAGACACATTTTTTCCATCTCTTTAGGCACTAATAGCATTGTAACTTTTATTTCTTTTTAAATACTGGGGAGCCCTGAAAGAAACAGCAGCAGAATAGCTGAAAAGTTGAGTTGTTCAACTACCTACATAAAATCTCTCTTTTCAGCACTTCCCCTTTAAGAACTGTTGTACACTAGAATGTAAACATGGATTTAGTTTTCCCCAGAGACAATTTTCTTACAAGCCACACAGCGAAGCTCTTTTGCTAGCTTAATGTGTGTGGTGTCCTTACAAAACCTGTAAATTAGAAAAGAGAATCTGTATGACATTTACAAAAGGAGTATTTACATTCAAGACAACCTATAAACCCCCCACCAAAAAACCCAGCATTGGTGTGTAGCCCCATGATTTTTCTTACATTTTTCATACTTGGATGGCTGAGCTTCAGTGTGTCCCTGCGACTTGCGAGGGACGCATCCTTCCTGGCCCTCTGGATACCTCTTGCCCTGTTTCAGGGCTTTTACAAAGACCGAGACAGCCCTTGCTTGTGAAGGGATCCTCCCATCCTCCTACTTCTGCTCGGCATTAGGATTAATACGCTGCGTGCTTGCAAGAACACACCTAAGGTAACGCACCTTAACAGCTTTTTTCTGTATTACTCACAGGATTGTAGAATAATGTCAGCGTCATTTGCATTCTAGAAAGTAATAGTGGGAGAACAGTAAAAACAAAGACGAGCTTGAAACTTGACCGAGATTTCAACAACACGTTCGTTGCTTTTTTGTATTTAAATTACTGTACACTTTGCAATAACTACTGCTTAAATAGGGTGTAGAGTCATTGTGAAACTCCAGGGTTTTTTTACTTCTGGTTTCGCTGAATTCTTTGTCTAGATAGAGCGCAGGCATGGGTTTTGTCTTTTTCATTGCCAGGTATATCAGTCATTCTCAAGCTGCCTGAAGCTGATTTTTGTTAGTTGAAAAAGTGTTTTCTGCTTCGCAGGGCCCAAATTATTGCAGGAAAACATTTGAATCAAAGGTAGGAGACTTCCACAGTACTGGAATGGATTCTTGTGGAGCACTTCCTGTTAAGCTGAGTTAATCAAAACCAGCCCCACATCTCTTTTCCTCAACACCAGCCTGTCCCTCATAGAAATGTATGTTTTCTTCTAGCATACAAAAAATGCTCATACTGGCTGCATAAAAACTGCAAAGTTGCTAGCTTATCAGAGTTCAAATAAATCATCTCAAGTAGATTATCCTTCATTCAAACTAGCTTGAGTTATTTTTATGTGGTAATTGCACACAACTGTCGTATCAAGCGCTGAAATACTTGAATCCTGCCTCACCTTTTGGACACCATAGCCTAGAGATTGTATAAAAAAACCTCTTAAGGCAATTATTAGAACCAGAGAGTTGGCTTCAAAAGGACGTAAGTTGTCTCCCATTGATTTCTACTTAATGTCTTTTAAATTACCCGTGAATTTCATAAAATAATAATACCTTATAGGGCCTGTTTCCAATTTATGTAGGTCCCCCCTGTGATGTAGTTAGGCTGAGATTGCCTTTATAAAGCAGTGAAAAGATTTACTTTGTTATTTAAAAATTTTAAAAAAGTTTATTTGTTTTTACAAAAATGTACAGGAGTTGTTTAGACCATTGACACAACAATACAACCCACAGATTCTAACAGCCACCACTTACTTTCATTCTTATTTGATAATTCTGGGCTACTGAAAGAGTAAGCTATAAAAATTATTATCTACAATGCAGAAGCTTAAAATAATTTACTATTTTTATAAATATTTCTCATTCCTGAACATCTTTAAGACATGAAAAATATAAAATGAGAACAAAATGTACTAAAAATGCCCTTCCTTATTATTACTGAAACATTGAGGTAAGTGGAATACCACTGCATGGCACCAATCTGACTCAGTTTGGGGAAGAGAAACGGTCCAGCTGCGATATAAAGGCAGAAATTTCAAAAAGGTTGAAATATTTCCAGTTAAAACACCTGTAAACATAATTTTATGGACTGAAAACATTTAAGTTTTAGGAGTCTTACTTTTCATACAACAGAAATGTTCAGAATTGTAGCAAAGTCTCACAAATTTATTGTATAAAACCAGATTGAATCACAAATAATCAGGCTGAAGTCTTATCAAATACAAAATGGAGTATAAAAATAGAACACAATATACAAGACTACAAGTAGTTAGATGTTACTAAAACCAAAGTAATACTGGAATAATTGTCATTTACAAAATCTCACCTAATCTCTGAGTCTATCTTGAGCTACAGTAATCATTTCTCTACCTTTTTAGGAGATTAACATGCAGATCTGACAGCTGTAAATAAAGAAATTAAACCAATGTATACAAATATATGTACATTGAGGCACAGTGCTTTGTAAAGACTTTGTTACCCAGTTGTTATTGTGAAGAGTTGTTTTTATAGTCCTTTAGATTTCAAAGAACTTGTCGCATCCTCTCTGTGCACTCTCCCACCCCAAGTTTTTTAACTTAACTGCAAATTCAGAAAGAAACAATCTTATTTTAACAAAACAGTTTCCTCAGAAAAAAGCAACTTCGCTGTTGAAGTTGTGACAGTTGCTCATTACAAAAGGACTTCTTGCTATGTGATATGCAAATTACAGAGAAAGGCAGTAGGAAGTAGTCCCCATTGATTAGTTTGTGCATTTAATACTATTAACGCACTTACTGGACAAGCACCAAACCAACCCACATTTCAGCTGTGGAGAGCAATATCATGACAATAGATATATACACATTACTTTAAATACTCATAGAAATTTAATATACAAATGGCTCTGAATATACAATAAAATAATGTAGTAAAAAAAATATAAAAGTCAAACTATGGTGAGAATACCACCATTAAGCATGAAGTATTTCTGGCATTGGCAGTTTTAAGGGAAGTCCAAAGACAGACTGTTTATCGTTTGTATGGGTATTTCGAGATGAATCCCTTCAAGATAATGCAAGAACCTATAAAAAGAAAAGTAGAGGCAACACTTTTATTATTTAGAGGCAAACGTTCACCTTTCTGGCCCGGAATTAATTGACAAAATATTTTATTAAAATTCTTAACTACCTTGTATATGGAAATGTAGCAAGATTTAAGAAAACCAGAACTTACCTTCTTTTAGTCTTCCCTTGCTCTTTAAGCTTCTGAGACCTACAGATGCTGCGAAGAGTGGGGAGGTATTCAAGTATGCTGGCTTGCTTATTGCCCAGGTTTACAGGACTTCTGGAAAATACAGTTCTGATGACCGCCAGCCTCTTCTGTGCTTTTTTGTGAATGCTAAAATGGAGAATGAAACTTTACTGTTTCTTGTTGAAAAATGGGCAGTCCCTATTTTGTTCCTTTAAGATCAAATCCACTGCTTTAAAACTCTGTAAAACATACTGATGTCCAAAACTGCGTTCCAATGGATTAGGTGCCTGCAGCTTCTGATGGGGTGTTGCTTCCACAGCATCACAAAGCTGCAGTCAGACAGAAACATGAGGGACAGTAGTTTGTTTGGCCAATGCTCTTGGCTTAACCATGGAGTCTAATCTGGGGAGGTCTTCACAGTCTAGTTACGTATGTGACGTGTAGTACATCCGCCAGACAGTGTAACCAAAAGCATCTGTGGTCTTCAAAAATAGAGCATCGTGTGATTTGGTATTTGCCAGAATGTCAATATCAGATCCAATGTATGTATCGGCCAAACTTGGCCACCGGTTAGAAAGTTGGATCCATTTTGACATTGCCCCTCTGGGTACTGACTTACAGAAATAAGAATTTAACCTATTTTCCTATTCAGACACTTGAATAGGTTTTATTCACCTATTATGCCTGTTTCAGGTATCACACCTTGTTTATGTTAAAAACAATCTTTCATATCCACTCTTGCTAGTAGCAATGTGTTCCTTCATCTTTTATATTACAGGTTATTCTTCATTATCATAAATTACTAAAAAAATAAAATTGCAATAACTTTGCTCTGAATTTTGTTAGGTCTTCATCAAGCAATACCTATGCATTTAATACAGGCTCAATACGACCTGGAACTGTATGAAAAATTCACATGTCTAGTACTTGCAGAATCCATTTCAGTCCATCTCTCTGTCTTGAAAAAGCCATTCTTCTAGGTTTTTGTTACTCTTTTGGGGGTGGTGTTTGTCTGTTTGTTTTTAAAGTAAATAGACTAGATAAATGCTACCGTTCCTGAACATTATAGTCAGGCAATTCAAACAAGAAGTCACTTTTTGCAGATTGCCAAGCAGTTACTTTAAGCATAGACAAACAAAGCGAACAAATGCCAGCATTTTGAGACAAACTGACAACATTCACGTTGGTATGAATGTGTATATATAGTATCTGAAAGAGTCCTACCTCCTCTGAAATGCTTTTCCTGACAAATAACTGCATTATATTTCAGACATATTAGCAACGTCTTACCTTGAATCAGCCGACTGACTGAAGGATACGTAATTTCTTGAGTTTGAAATATGCAAAGTCAGTCCGTCCAGTTGATCACTTTCAGGTGTTTTACTGGTACTCAAACAGGATTCCAAGTGTTGTGAAATATTAACAGAACATTTGTTAAAACTTAGTGCTTCAATAGCTGCCTTTATTTCACTACAGCTCTGGAAACTCCACCAATCAGTATTTTCTATACTGAATTCATCACAAAGACCATTTTTGATTTTGCCATTTGTCCAATTAAATCCTTCATCCTCAGAAAACTCCAGTGGTTCCTTGATGACAGTGTTTACACAGCAATCCAAGAAAGACATGTTCTCCACAAATTCAGTCAGTGAATTCAGACACTCAAAACCAAGAACAGACCTTTTCTTGTTTGCTGAGGTTTTAATTTCTTTTTCTTCTTTATTCATCAACAATTTTGATTCCTGTTTATTCACTTCAGCATGTGATGTAGGACTATCTGATGGCAAAGTTATGAATTCAGCTGAATAGTTCAGTCCAGTATCAAATAAGTCACTATCATCCAATATATCAAGCCTTTTCTGGTTCTTCGTCTTTTTAGACTTTTTTCTAGAGCAATAGTTGTTAGTAGATCTGTTTTTTGAAGAAACTATGGTAGTCTTTTCAAGTATAGAATTAGAGGCTTCAGATTGGTTTGAAAGAACTTGCACTGGTAAGGGAAGAATAAGTTCAAGGTTACTATATATAAAATCCACTTTCTTCATCTGGAATTCTGTGAGAAGCTGCATCAATTTATTCCATTTCTCCATGGTTGTAATTTTGTGCTGTAAAATAATAATTGTGAAAAAAATTATCAACATATTAAAATATTTTTTTAAAAAGTGCAAATGTTATTACAGAAAATCAGAAAATCTCGTATTCTTGGCTTTGTGTTCATGAGGCAAGGGGCTGTTTTGCTTGTAGGAGACTGTCCCAATTCAGATTTTGCTTAGTAATGACAGAATGCCCTAATTTCTACAACAAACTTTTTCAAAGAGGTTTGTTTCTGAGATGATGGTATTCGTAGTGGCCGTTACACTCAATTATCTGGCAATCATTCAAGTACTAGCTAGTCAACTACAAAAGTACCTTAAGAAATGTAAACAAATCTTCTGAAGGCAACAGGATATTCTTAAGGCCAAGCAATGTCTCTACACAGCCTGTATCACATTTTGGAACCTCCTGAAGATGTGCATCAGCTTGAGAAAAGTCAGTCTTGGAATCAGTAGCCTTTTCAGAATGAATTATGTTATCTGCTTTGTTTGTCTCATCTCCTCCTGTACAAAGATAACATGTTTTACTTGGAAAAAAACAACAAATAGCATCATGAAATTGACTCTTCCCCTGTTTGCCTCAATTCCTTTTATAAAAAGATACTGGAAAGCTTTACATACAAAGCTTTGAAGTAGACAAAAAACCCCCAAACCAACAAACCTTAAACCCTACCAAAACATTCAGGAATCTTACAAAAAGCTACCATCTATTCATACACGTCTATGAATGTTTCGATTTAATTAAATTCATGTTAAGGTGGAGAATTATTTTTTAAATGAAATTAAAGCAACCTACCTTGATACGCCAAGCATTTGTCTTTCAAGCATCCACCTCCACTTCTAACCCAAAATTGTAAGTAAAGGACACTTTGTCTGATATCACAGTTATTTGTGGTTAACAGAGCAGCTAAGTCTTTTACATCTGTTCGTAGATTCTCAGCCAGACACAGCACTTGAAGATAGCTAGCAGCATTTAGCTAAACAAAAGTTAGACAAAGACCACTGAAAACAACTCTTACCAATCAGACCGCAGTAAGTCACACAGAAGCAAAACATTCTATTTACGCTTGCACTACCTTGTTCCTTTTAACACAAGGGATTAGTTTATAAAGTTAGATTACAGTTACATTAAAACCTCTACAGAAAATAGAATGCTCTACTAAATACTCTACATCAGCGAATTAAGTTAAATTTAGAAATCCAACTCATTAAAACCAAATAAAACGCACATATTCTGCTTATGTTCCTGAAACCATGTACATCTTGCTTAGCACCAGTGAAGAGGTTTTAGTGAACTATATTCACTTTAAAGATTTTGCTTTCTTTCTTTTAACTGTGCAATTGTCTGGTAGCCCGAAAGATTTTCAATTTCACGTTAAACAAATTCCCCTTCTCAAAAGTTAGTTCCTTCTGATTCTCTTTTATTTAGATGTTCCGAATAATATATAGCTGCAAAGAAAATGATTTGCTATACAGAATACTAGTGTTTACATTAAAGGAATAACCCTTCATGTTTCTAGAATAGTTCTATATTTTTTAATGAATGAACCAATACTGGCATAGTCAGCCTTCAGATCAAAACTATTAGATGTATCATCTATGAAATTATTTACTACATCCTAAAAACTAAATTAAATGGTGAAGTGATATTCTTACTGTAATTCTCTGAAATACCAAATAGTTAAAAAACCAAATCTTCCATGCTATTAAGAAAAATTCTAAGTTTAAAGATAAATAAATCCTATACAGCCTTGTATAACCCTTCCCCCAATAGTCTTCTGATGAAACAGATACATTACATTAGATAAATAAAAACCTACACCAACATTTAATTCTCAGACTTAAGTTAGCTGACAATTACTTGCTTGGGACATAGCTGCATTTCCAAGCACAGACTTACCAAGGAAGGGGTTCTGAAGTTGATCTCTTCAAAATAACCATCAAACATTAAGCTGAATGTTGGATCTATACAAAGAGATATCAATGAACTATCATGTTATGTTCAAAACTAGTATTTTCTTTACCCATGAGAGCAGAATTAAAATTCTAGAAAAACTCACTCTATAGTCTCCACTCATTTAATTTTGTGTTTAGGAACTGTAGTCAACTGTCACCATTTAAACCATTATTATTAAAAGAGGTTTTTCTGTCTGTAAAGCCTAATTGCTGTAACAAACACTACTCACCATTGGTAGTAAGAATAACAGGTCTCTTTGCAGTTGCCATGAATGTCTTTATTGCACTTAGAAATCCTGCATCTTCATCAAATATTATATCTACCTATAAAAAACAAAGTGCAGAACATCAACAGCTTTAACAGCAGCTACAAGCTGTGAACACAGTCATACTGCTAATGACCGAGAAAGGTTTCACACAAATAGAGGTTTTTCGAACGCGCACGGGCCACGACAGTATCCATGCTTGAGGTGAAGTTTGCTTGTTAGCACACAACGCTGCGGTCACAGTCTTCCGTGCTGAAGTTTACAAGAATCACAGGGTGGTTGAGGCTGGAAGTCACCATGTCCAAGCCCCTGCTCAGGCTGGATCACCTGAGCAGGTTGCCCAGGACCACATCCAGGTGGCTTTTGAAGTTTGTGTTTTGGGTATATTTTTTTTGTGGGGTTTTTTTGGTTCTGTTTTGTTTGTTTTTTTCTTTTTAATAGAATTGCTCTAGTGACCTGTAGGATCAGCCCACAGTTGGCAATATTGGAGTTGCTATACCTCCATTATTTAATTAAATTTACATTCTTGGCTGCAATTTTGTATTCGAAGACTCAGACATTTTTGGACAAGAGGTTAAAGAAAAGAATTTAACATGGGCTTAGATATTGTGATTACTGGGGTGCTAATGGTGATTTTTAAAGTGTCTCAGTGCATGGAAGTAGTGTAAAGTAGTGTAAAATCATAAACTGACACTTTTGGCATAATCAAAGGAATTAAATTAGCAGAATCCTGCAAACTGTTTCAACAGTGAACAACTGCTGACAGATGACAGTTTCTTCATCTTTTAAAATAACTTTGTAAAATAAAGATCTGTGGTTAAAAAAAGTACTCATGAGGATGAAATCATTAAACATTGAATTGATTTTTAAGAAGTTGATAATCCTCACACTTGGATCTACCTAGAAGTCGCAAGAAGGAAGGGGGGAAGAAAAAGTTAAACTCTTCAAACATAATGAAAGGACGTATAGTTCACATCAATATATTTCACATGAATCTTACCTCTTCGAAAAGAATGAGAGAGGTTGCACTTTTTCTGTTGTGTTCTCCTCCTTCTGCTTCTTTGTTTATCGACTTAATTTGAGCATCTTTCTTTTCTTCACATGAGTTCTGAGTATTTGCTGCAGATGGGTGAAGAATTGAGCAGGAAGTAAAAGAGGACTGAAACCATTTAATGTGCAATTCTAAACACCCCATGTATAAACTGCTTAAGAAAAATCTACACTGACACAAAAAACTTAGAAATCTGACCCATATCCTTTTCTGGTGTCTCTTTAAAAAAAAGATTGCAACAAATTTGCTGGGAATTCAGTTGTGTTTAGCGAAGGGTGACTTCTTGCAAAATGATTTCTGCACCTAACCTGTCTGCGATCTGTAATATCTGTGGGGCACAGAGTTGACGCAAGTCCTTCCAGACAATGCAATACGATTGCCTGAAAAGATAAGGACTAGATTCAATGACCCCAATTCAATCCAGCACTTTGTTCATGCCTTCCTTGAACATTTACTGGCTTTACAGGACTTCTGAATTCTGTGGCAGTAATTCTGAGACACGTATATGTGTATATACACCACCTAGCACAATCACCATTCCACACCAACCTGAAACAGGTACTGAGGTAATATAAAGGTGTGTTTTTTCTAGAGAGTTTTTAATTTATCTTCTCTCGCCTAAATGCGCTGGGGAAAAAATCCAACCAACCCAAACCCCAAACAAACCCACAACAAAACCAAACAGCTAAGGAAAGCTTACTGAACTTCAGATAGTCTGTACCCTAATTAACACTCCTGTAATCCAGAGTAATGACTGCTTCCTCTCTATTGAAGTGTATCCGAGATGCCCTAAGTAACTCGTGGTGGTAGTTAGAGTGCAGTACGCATGCTGTACTCTTTTCTCCACAAAGCTCCACATACACAGTAGTACAGGGTAGCATTTCCATCTCCAAAGGTAACTAATTATTAAATAGTAATACCTACCTTTATTTTTCTCTTGAGATGTTACTGCTCCATCATTACCTTTACGTTTGGAAGAAATTTTGAAATAGTTTGCAAGTGTTTTCGAGGGTAAGCTTCGTTTTAATCCTGCTCCTTTTGGTGACAGTGGAGGTTTTCTTGGTGAAATAATTTTCTTTGGAGAATACATTTTTTCTGCAAGGTATGTTTTGTATTAAACTTAAGCTGGAAACATAATCTCAAACTGACATTTATCCGGCAAATTTAGAGCAAACGCCAGGTTTGTATCTAGTACAGGACAGGTTTACTGTGCTGGTTTCTGCTTATTTTACTTTTCTCCTGTTACAGGGAATGCTTTCTGTTAAACTTTCTATTCAAGTGCCCTAGCACTTACTCCACCACTACAGAAATAAGATAATTAAAAGGCTGTCATTTTAATAAAGTAATTATTTAATTTGGTATGTAGTTGTGTTAACTAACAGAGCATTTCTTGTTATTCTGGCCAGATAAACTAAAGTTTGCTATCTTATTTTAAACGACTGATGTCTAAAAATGGTTTTAGTAATTCAGTTCCAAGAATTAAAAAAACACAAACAACAAACCAACCCCCCAAAAACCCCAAACAAACAAAACCCCTGAATATAACCATGAAACTTACTTGGTGACTTGGCACTGCTACAACTGTTAAAAAAGCAAGGCTTGTGTGCATTAATGCCTTTTTTGTCCACTTGATGAGACTGAGTAGCTTCTTTTAGTTGAGACAGTATCTGTCTACCGCTACGCTGGCAAGAGGCATTGACTTCAAATATCTGCAATGGTATTTAATTTATGTTAAAAAAAATTTAGACATCTTGTATTACGAATGCTTTTGTATCACTAGTTACGAGTAAGAAAAATGGCACTGAGAAAAGGACTCCACAGACCTTAAACCCGAGCTCCTGAGCACAAGCATATACTGCAGCAGTTTTCCCCACTCCTGGTGGGCCCGTTATCAAAACTGTATTGCAAAGGCTAGTCTCCTCCTCAATATCAGATTTATTATCTTTAAAGTCAAGGCTGTCCAAAGAATCTGTAGAATTATTCAAAAAAAGAGAAAGGATTTATGTCATTTTTATGCCATCTTTTAACAAAGAGAAGCTATGTATATTATTTTTAATTCTATCCGCACCTTCATGCTCTGTGTCCTCCTTTTCCGCTTTCTGATTTCTTTTTTCTTCCCAATCAGCTCTTTTTTTCCATTCTTTTAACCAACTATAAAAGGAAGGAACGGAACAAAAAAGTAAAAATTACTGCTGAATAAAGTGAACCAAATTCAGATGGAACAGAACAGAAAACTAGAGGACACCAGCCACTTGTTACCACTCTTGGAAACTTATTAAGTCCTTTCAGACTGAAAAAAAAATTAAAAATTGTTCAGTGTAAGTTTGATTCTTTTATAAAAAAGGATTCCGTCTTCATTCTCTATTCCATTGATTTATCGGTATAAGAACAAGTCACTTGGTGAACTACTTAAACTGTGGAAAATGCTTTATCATTCATAATTTAGTGTAGTTTGTCAGATGGATCTTTAAATTCAACAATAACTTAAACCCATACAGAAAATTTAACTGAAAGCACAATATATTAGATGGACTCAAGTGCTAAATTACTGTCAAAAGCAGAGGCAGTGCATCAAGATCAGGATCAGGCATGCCTGTAAGGAAGTATAGACAAGTACTGCTAAGTTGCTCTCTCTCAGTTATAGTGTGTTAACTTAAATAACCTGGCAAAAAAAAAAAGTTTACTAAAATTGTAAGGGCATTAATTAAGTATTTCATCCTATGCCACAGCCTAATGTAGCATTTCATGCGTGGTTTTGTTTTGTACCATACAAGCTGCCCAGGTATTACTGTAAAGAAACTATGACCGAACTATTATTCACACAAACAGACAATTTGTTTCTGCAACTTTTGGGAAGCAAACCAAAGCAAAGGCCACAAATGTATACTCTCTAAGTGTTACTCAAGCACAGTGTAAAATAATTGACTTCAAGCATAATCAAGTAATATGGTGTTTTGAGTTATTTTAAGAGTGGATCCATGCTCCCACTTCTGACCTGTGTAGCCTTTCAATTTCTTTCTTGTTCCCTACAAGTTCACTGGAATCCTGAGGCTGATATTTTTCTGTCCAGAGCATGTCTTCCCTTTCAACACCTACAGAAAAAAATATTAGCCCTTTTTAAATGGTTCTTCATGAAAGAGAGTTGCTCAAGTCCAGTAGAACATTAGGACTAGATAAGATTTTTGCATCACAGGGAAAAGCTGACATACGTCATACATACATTTCCCCAATGCAGAAAGAATTAAAATCAGACAGGAAATGGAGTTACCTGAAAGTGCATTTGGGTCCGATAAATATTCAGTGCCTTCTGTCATAGCATCTGATTTCTGGGTCTCGTTTTTTCCCAAATGTATTGCTTGTCCTGTCTCTGCTTGTTTTTCTCCAGATACAGAAGAAATAAGGTTCCTGGAAACTCTGGATTTTACTTCAATCTCTGTACCTTCAATTTGTTTTCTTCTTTTTGATTTGTGGTCTTCTGTTTCTTTTCTTTTCCTCTTCGTTTCCTTCAAATTCTCAGAAGGTTTCTGATTTACCTCAGAATTTGCAGTGCCATCTCTGCTTTCTAAGAAAAAAAAAAGTTACATCCTTTTAAAATTTCAAGCTATGTCCATTACAATCATATGTTTGTTTAAGCCATATTTGAAGAATTTGGTCAAAATTACCTAAAATGCGAGGACCAATTTATTTCCAACAACAGTATTCCTTCACTGAAACATTTCTGAAAATTCCAAGTTGCCTTTTTACCCAGAGAGCGTGTGAGCATGTGTTTATTTTTCCCTATGTACATTACTAACCTTGTATACTGTTTTCAAAAACCAAATGTTCAGTTTGCCTTTTCAGAAGCTTGTAGAAGTATTTTCTCACAGGAAATTGAGAATTAGAAGACATGATCTCATCCAGTAAATCTTTCCTGAATGTATCGGGAAAAACTGGTCGGTGGCCAGAAAGCTGTAATACATACATACACACAAAAATATTACTCAAAAACATTCCACAGAATAACAATGATAGTTTTGCATCATTTAAATGGGTAGCTGTCTTGTTAAACCCAGAGATTAACGAAAGACTTGAGATTTGTCTAATGTAATGATGCAGAATAAGTGAATCTCACACAAAGATTAAAAAAAAAAAAATCCAGCACTGACAGATTTGAACTCTAGGATTTTTTAAAACAACAACAGTCCTAACAAGTAAAAAATTAATTTCAATTTTCTTTTAATTTCCCTTGTAACACAAGCCTCCGTTTTAAGGTACTAACCACAGGTGCAGAACAGCTTCCAGTTAGTTTTGAATTCACAGTAGAAAATTCACCAAGTGAGAGAGTGATTTTTGCAACGTTAGTGACTTCAGTACTCAGTTCCCTTAGCTTAGTTAACAGAGGACACGATGGCAATTTCAATTTCCACATTGGATAACCTACAGAAGAACCCCCACCAAAAGCAAAACAAGAGGAAATTTTCGTTAAGAAAACAGAGATACTGTCACAGACAACAGCATCCTACAGTAAATAAGAGTAAATGCTCTTAACTACAGCTTCATCATGTCAAAGCCAAGCTTATTTAACTTCCACTGCATCAACTTTATTAATTCTACGCCCCACAAGCAGAACAGATTTGCACGTTTCTGCGTACAACATTTCTCCAGTAAGTTGCTTCTGGGCTCTGCTTGTTCCAAATAACAACCTGTGCCCTCACCAGGTCTCTGTAGGACAGATGCTCACCAAGGAGTGAGTTTGTTTATTGGTTGGTTTACAAATATAAACTGTTAAGCGCTTTTGTTAAACCTTCTGCTTTTCTGTCATGCCCCTGCATAAAGCACCGTAACACACTCCCTCGCTTAGTGGAAAGAAATGGGCTGTTCATTCTCAACTGAAAAATATTATGCCTTTGTCAGAAGGAAATGGTTTCTACCCCAGTCAGTCCAACGTGATCTTTATTCTCCAAATTAGAAACTTGAAAGACCAACTTTTTTGACTAGATACTAAGAATTTTGCATCCTCACCCATAAATGTATACGTTACTTTAGCATCAATTTAGTTTGTAAATTGTGCCTTCAAAAACATCTCACTGAAAGCTTCTAAGTTTTATTTTCTTACTGCGACACAAAAGTAGGAACTACCAGATATTCCAGTCATAATAGTAAGTTCTGCTGTTCAAGTTCTTTTCTTCTCTGCACAGATTTACTAGAAATTAATTATATACATTTACACAATGGCTGAACAAAAGCTTACAGTCATCCTTCTGCTGTATGTGGACAACAGTCTTAAAAGATGAACTTGCAAGTGCGTACGCTTCCATTGCTGCTGCTTTCTTTGCAATCTGTCTTTTCAGTGACTCTGGCAATCCACTCATCAAGAATTCACGTTTTGCTCTGAACTGCTCGTCATCTTGAGAATTTTCAGATGCATCTTGGCTGCAAAGAAAATAGAAATGAAAAAAACATCATTAGAACTACCAGCTATGTCAGGCTTACAACAGAATGTATTCACACTCACTTCTACACACGTTAGAAATAGTCTGGGAGAACTGCTAAAATGAATTCAAAGGTAGTAAGTTTACATTTAATTTCAAATTTTGGGTTAGAGAATTTAATTTGAAAAATTAATCCTCTTTGGTTTTGTATTTCTTTGTGCAATTTAAGATTCCTTTTTAATCAGTCATCAACTATGGTTTCAACCATCTAAAATGGCTCAACAAGGGTTGAGGAAAAAAAACTCTCCAAAAAACCACCAACATTTTGCAAGCAGATTAACTTACCGATCAGTACAAAACCCAGGAACATTTAAATAACATTTCAATCAGTGTATTTAAATTTGTAAAGTGAAAGAATGTTAAAGTAACTTTGACATATATTTTGATTGTTGAGCAATCTTGGAAACTGACCTGCTGTCATCAAAGATCACAATTGGTTCACCTGCAGAGTTTTGAGCATTTCTGCCTAGGAGGGAAGGGGAATATCCCAGTTTTCCTTTAAAAAGAAAAAATCATCATTAGATTAGCACTGATACAGGATTCTGTACTTGCTTCTCTGTTCACTATCTGTATGTTCCATTTAATAACATTAGGGAATCTCCTTAAGGGAAAGCTGAGTATTATAACAACATTCATTATAGCTTTATTTCTAGTTATTTTATCACTTCATTATAGCTTTATTTCTAGTTATTTTATCACTATAGACATTATTTTCTGTAACATTAAAAAAAAAATCCTTAAATTAGAAGACAACAAAGCGTGGTATACTATTGGCAGTTTTCCCAAACCAACATAGTTTTCTCTGAATGAAGAAAAATCAAAGCAGCACATGTAAATAATCTCTGCACTATTAATTCATATTATAAAAAGGTATGTATTGTAATACTATATTAAAAAAATCAGAAGATGAATGTACGGCAAAAGCAGCTTTATAAATTCATGTTATAATAGTCAATAACTGCAATAAAAATTAAATACATTCAGTAAAACCCAATTACCATTTGATTTCTTCTTCGCAACCTTCAGGTTTCTGGACTTTTTCCCCAAAACATCATTTAAGCTCCGAAGATTCTTTTGCTTCACATTCTGCGCTGTAGTAGTGGCATTACTTGGGCTTGAATCTAAAATGACTACCGATTCCTAGAGGGAACACAAATAAAATAAGAAAGGAAACACAACTTTTCCTCCTTCATTAACAATGCAATTTAGGGACTGGTACTGAGAAAACTGAAGAAACCGCCAGTGTGCTTAGAAGTTAGAAAATATAATTTGAATATTATACATACTTTTACTACTGTTGTCTACACAGAAATAATATATAGAATAAGATCTCCAATGTGTAAAAAAAAGGACCAGAATTACTCTCATCTAAATTTAGATGTCTAGAATAGACACGTTTGAAACAGACAGCTTGCTGTCCATTAGGAAAGAAAACCAGTCACTTCTAAAGTGTCACCATCTGCTGCATGTTATAGATCTGCACTAGGATGTTACTTTACTATTTGACATTTATCATACCATTGCATAGATATCTACCTTATTTGACTCTTTAAAAGAAGCGCTTGCAAAATAGAAACATTTTTCTTTCTCAAATGAATCACAAAAACGTCAAAATAATTTTTTTCCCCCCTACAAGTATACAGGCTTACTTCATTTTCTTGTAATTTTTTCTTTTCAGCAAGAGCTCGCTGTCGAGATGAGCGCCTCACAGGACTTGGTAAGTCTTCGTTAACCTTTGATCTATTATGCCGTATAGCCTTTGCTTTTTCAATCAGCTGTTTCGCTTTGGACATATTTTTAGAAGTAGAGCTTGCCTGTTAACAAAATAAAGAAGAATCTAAATACCTAGCAATTAATAGCAATATATTCGGTAAGTATTTCATATATTAATGCAATTTTTACCATTCATAAAAGCATATGATTTTTATAAAGTTTTGTTCGTATCAGAAAGAAAATGAAAGAATGGAAAGGAGGAGCCAACCAAGGTGATGTAAATACTTTTCAAAAGGGAGTGAGAGCCCTATAGGGGATCCTCCGTTTGTCCACAGAACAAATGAAATAAGCTGTTCTGCTGTACTCAAACAGTGTGTCCCATCCTGAGGGCCTGCAGAACACGAGCATACTGTTTCATTGGATTTTTCTGTTGTATTATGAAAAGCAGATTTACACTAATACAACATATTTTAAAATCTAAGGTACAAGAACTGTACAACAAACTATCTCAAATTCTATCATAAATCCCAGTAATACTCTCTTTCTGTATGGCATCTGAGAACTATAATACTGTATTGCATTAGACTGTTGCACAGTACTGAATATTAACACAATTATATGCAGATAGTAAATTACAAAATACTGAAACACAAACTGTTGCATAAATTACCTTTATGTTTTTGGAGTTAAATTCTTCATTTTTCATTGCTTCACCTTTATTTGATTTTGTAGTCGCATTGATACGTGTAAACCTCATTCTAATTAGGGAAAAAAGTATTAGGAAATCACTACTTTTTAACAAAGGGAAATGTTACTCTCCATCTCATATTCAAAAGCCCTTAAAAACACAGTGCTGTGGCAGAAGCACTGCAATTGGTGGTGGTGGTGGGTTTTGTTGGTTTGTTTGGGTTTTTTATTAATATCTTTAGTGCAAGCACATTTACAGAATCAGCTTCAGTTCTTCTATAGTATTATCCAACATGATCAGTATTCACATAGCTTTGGTATGCATTCCAACTAATTTATAATTATGTCTTACTCTTTAAATACTTACAGTAAAACAAAGTGCAAAAAGGTAGAATATACTCCCAAATGTTTACCTGATTGGGCTGTTTCCATCCAAGGGCACAGTAATCACCTCAGCTTTATACATGTTACTTTTCTTCAAGGATCGCTTGCTTGCTTTGGGTGTAGAAGTCTGAAAAGGAGAGCCACTTAATTCATCTTCAGAGAAGGTATTTCTAATCCTGGGTTTTTTAGGTGTAACACTTTTGGATGTTTTGATTTTCTTCTGCCTTAAACTCCTCCTTAACTCACTCACTTTTGGACTTGATGGAATTCTTACATCTAAGGTGTTTTCCTTAGAAAGAACATTAGCTCCTGAATCTTCAAGTTCATTAAAATTGCTAGTATTTGAGACATTTGTTTCCTTAGCTTCTGAAGCCTTCCTTCTTTTGTCTCCTTTTTTCTGAAACTTTTTAGGTCTTTTGGTTTTAGTTCTATTGTTTGCAGGACTGGAATGCGTATATTCGTGCACACAATCTTCTGGTACTCCACTTTCTAATCCTTTATTTGAAGCAATGTCAGCTTCAGGTCCTTCTTTTTCTTTTGAAGGCTTTCCAATGGCTTGCTTTTGTTTTCCAGGTGCCTTTTTAACTCCACTTTTTATCACATCTGATGTCGGTTGTCTAAAAGCCTTCATAAACTGATGCCTTTCTTCCAGAGTACATTTTGACTTCAGAGAATCTGACCCTGCAGTCTCTAGTACAGCTAACTCCAATTCTTCTTCCTCAATAACTACATTAGATTTTCTTTTCTGCATAACCTGTTCGGTTTGTTCACTGTCCAGGAGGGGTGGGCTACTTTCTTTTTCCTCTACGCATCCTTTCTGCTTCAAAAAAATGGAAGCGATTTTCCTAGAGCCTTTTTGCTCCTTCTGTAAAGGAGCTAGTTTGGGGGGAATGGAATGAACTTGTGCAAGGACAGTTACTGTTCTAAGCGGCAGCTGTTGAGATTCCTCACACTTTTCTGGGTCACTAATACTATCACTTTTATCCATTTCATTTCCTGTTGCAGAATTGTCCATTGTTGGCTTTGTGTCTCCCTCAACATCATCTACATTATTTTCACCCTGACTCTTCAAGAAGTCCTCAAACGACACCGTTATTATACTGTTATTTACCTGCGACGTCTTATCATTCCTATGAACTTCAGAACTGGAATCGCTCATAGTAGCGTCACACACTGCTATTGTAGGAGATACCATCTTTTTCTTATCTTCAGTTTCCTTTTTGCACTTTTCATTCAGCTGGTTTTCAGATGAAAAACTTTCAGACAAATCCGTATTTACTTTGTGCTTCCTTTTCCTTGATTTCCTTAGCCTATTTTTTGTTCCGTTTATCTCAGAACCAACTTTTTTCACATTTTTTCTGTAGCTGACAGCATTTGAGTTCTCTCTTTGCACATTATCTTCTGCTAATTCTCTTGCATGCTTTTGGTCAACTAAAGTACAAGTAGCAATAAAATCATTACCGTCCTGTTTCAGTGCTGTTGTTTCTTTGCTGTCATCGCTACTGATTTGTATTTCGTGTTCATTCTCAGATTCTTTCATCTCTCTTAGCTTGTTATTTAAATTAAATCTCTTCCCTTTCCTCTTCCGCTTTAAAGAAGGTTTTAAAGATGAGTTACAGTCTTTGTCATCAGCATCCAATGGTGTTTTATTTTCTCCAGCTACAGCTGGTAATGTCGCTTTCTCAGTTACAGATGTCTTTTTAAAATAATCCAATATATTGTTGGGTTTTGGTGGTGACAACACTTTATCCACTGGTTTTGCTAATGGTGAAAAGTATCTCGTGATTGTTTTCACAGAAGTATCTTCCTCTCGCCGTTTCTTGCATGGCTATAAGAAAGTTCAACATTAAACTTAGTTTTTAAAAACTTAATATGGCAATATAAAGTAGTACGGTATCTGCAGTATATATTAGTGATACGTATACTTCTTCAGAGGATAAAAAGCTCACGTCAATGTGTTCAGACTGTGCACACGTCACCTTTATCTTCCCGTTTCCAAAAGCCGTTTAAGCTTGAAATAAAGAGCCTGCCATTTAAAAAAAATAAAAAATCCTACCTAGATGTGAGGCTGCTCAAACTTAAAGTGACAACAAGGTTCTCAGAACAGCTCTGCAGACGTTTCATCACTCTAGAGTTGGGGAATTCTGCTGCAGCTCCGGGCGCTCTACCTCTCCGTTACCTGGGGCGTCTGCCAGGGCTCTGGGGGCTCTTACCAGAGACCTGCAGTGGCAGCTCAAGGCCTGTGACCCCACTGTAAAGGGCACATCTAATGTATCTTAAGAAAAAAGGGTACTTTTAAAAATGCTCAGAGAAAATGAATACAAGTGAATTTGTATCTCATAGTTTAAGCCATAAAGGAGAGTTTATTTGTAAGGCTCCAGGGAAGATGGCTCATCCCAGACTCCTGGAACTCCCCCAGCATATTAAACTCTTCACAACTCGCATCGCCCGAAACCCGGAGCGCCTCTTCCCAGCCCCCGGGGGGCCTCGCTGACAGCCCGGCCCGGGGCTCCCCACCGCCGGCTGCGGCCGAGGGCGCGGCGCCGGGCCCCGCAGCCGGGGAGAGCGCCCGGCCGGCGCTCAACGCCTCCCCCGTCACACCGGCCGACAAAGGGCCGCCCTCCGCCTCCCCCGGCCCCCTCCGCC
>VZSF01006901.1:226289-272962 GCA_013398295.1 Chionis minor | reverse complement strand
GAGCTACCGGCGGGAGCTGGAGCAGCGGCTGCGGGGGCTGCAGCAGGCGCGGGAGCAGGTGGGGACGGGACGGGGCTCCCTGGGGGGGACGAGCGGCCAGGAGGCGCCGGGCCGGGGCTCCGGGGGCGGGGGGCGGCCGTCGGCGAGTCTCCCCCGGCGCGGCGGCGGCGCTTGTCCTGCACCCGCGTCCCGCACTGCGTCGCCCCGTGCCCGAGCCCCGGTAGCGCGTGGGCGGGCCGTGCAGGACAAGGGGTGATGGCGTTAAGGCGCAGGAGGGGAGGTGGGGACTCGAGAGCAGGAAGGAATTCCTTACGCGGAGGGTGGTGGTGGGACACCGGCCCGGGTCGCCCAGAGAGGTGGGAGATGCCCCATCCCAGGAAACGTTCCAGGTCAGGCTGGATGGGGCTCGGAGCAACCCAGTTGAAGGTGTCCCTGCCGTGGCCGCGGGGCTGGACTAGGTGGACTTTAAAGGTCCCTTCCAACCCGGCCGGTTCTGTGATGCTGTGAAGGGAAGGAGGAGGGCGGAGAAGGAATCCCACCGGACCTGGAGCGGATCATGGCGGTGGTGACCCTGGTGATTCTCTGCACCTTCAGGTACACCTGTGTGTTGCCTCTGTAGGTGCTGGAGATGGATGATTTAGGAATGGATGGATGAAGAAAATATTGGGAAGGAAGGCAGGGGTGCGAGTTGAAGTCTGTTGCTGAACTGAGGCTGGTTTTCCTGGGATGATGGGGAGGTTTCCTTGGCAAGAGTAAAGATTCAGCTGGACAGGGTGCTGGGCTGTCTTGTCAAGACCGTGCTTTTGCCAAGAAGGGTTGAAGCAGATGGTCCTCGAGGTCCCTTCCAGCCTGGCATTCTGTTATTTTATGTCAAAAGGAGCTACTTTGTCTAAAGCAGTTGGGATGCTAAGCCTTATTTTATAGGAAGCGTTATGCCCGTTTCCTTCCTCTCGCATCTAAAAGATTCCTGCCTGGACAAGTTGCTCTTTAGTTCAGTTGCTGTCCCGAACTCTGCTGTCCCCATGCACCAAACTCTGTGGGTCACGTACTCCGTGGGTCACGGATGAGTGCTGCCGGTGTTCCAGGTTAGCTGGTTTTTCTGCAGCTGTGCACTGAAGCCAGAGGAGAGTTTCCATTGGGACTGGTAACCCACCCACTCGGCGCTGAAGATGCGCGATAAGATATGCAAACGCGGGTAGGGAGATTGCGGAGAGCCAGCGAAGGACTGGCTGCACTCCTAAGACATCCCGTAAGCACTTTCGGTTTTGCAGACTGCAAGGGGTAAATAAACTAAAAAATACCCCCAAACTCAGAAAATGTTTCTGTGGTGACCTTAACATGTCTCCGAAGCAGATTCCATTAGCATAGAAATAAATCTGCTAGATTAGTGTCCTGCTACGGAGTGAATGTGGGCAATCACTGGGCGTTAAATTAGTCATCTTCAAAACCGCAAGCTACTTAGGAAAATGAATTGTTTGTGACGGCCTTTAATCCAAACCTTGTCATCTCGGAGTGTTGCCTGGTGTCTCAAAATGCATGGAGAGGGAGACAGTTTGCCTTTCTGCAGTGGCTGTGAGGGCTTCGTTAGCTTTCCTCTCTTCCTCTCTGGGTGAATTTCTTTGCTTGTGTGCTTGTTTCTGTTTTCTCTGTTTCCGTCTTCAGTACCAGACACTGTTTTGTCCACAAAGAATCAGCCGTGCAACGCACCTCCAAGGATTCCCTGTGTCCAGAAATGCTGAATGTCTTAGACTGGGGCTCAGATAGTGGAAGCTTCATTATTTGGGGACTGGTGGGCCAGTAGGAAAAGCGCTTTAGATGACGTAGGTTGCATCCTTTTCTTTTGGCCCAACGGCACACAATTTTCAACGAGCTTCGTGCAGCTCTGTGTGTTCAGAGACTTGCATTTCCTCCTCTGCATCGCTGGTATTATCTGCAGTTCTGAGGCTGCCTTGTTGAATTTGTGTCTGCCTGTAATGAAGGTAACGGTCTTAGAGAAGTGACTGCTCTGTCTTCCTCCACCCCACCCCTTCACAAAGCTGAATACTTCCTTTTTTTTTCCTCAAGCGTTGAAATAACAAGAGAAGGGAAACCGAGCTGTGTGGCAGCTGCAGAGGTTCATGAATATTACTTAAAGAGGAAATTTATTTTACCTAACCAGAGAACTTCCTGTGTTGGTTGTCTGTACTTCTAAGGGTCTAGAAATTACGTGGAAGGCCGTGTGCATGTTGCAGCGTTTCCGTGTGTGTGACTTAGAAAAGTTGTTTGTAGGGAGATGTTTACTTCTGTCTTTTGCATCTTTAACTCAGGGATGTTCAAACGTGTTTTCTTCACTAAAAGTCAGATTCAGCAAGTTTTCAAACATTTTAATAAGCACTCGTAGGACCGTCTGTGGTCTAGTTTTTCCAGAATTAAAACAGACTTGCGGTCACCCTGCCCTGTAACCCTGGAGCACAGACAAATCAAAGGTGGCTATTTGGGGAAAAAAAAAAAAAGAAAAAAAAAAAAGAGGCAGCTTCATGGGGATTTAAAAAAATCCAATGAAGTGATAGGGCCTGGAAAAGTGTTTCTAGATAGTTCTAAAAGTCTGATACCTTTTCTTTCCAATGAGGATTACCTGTGTACTATGGGAAGGTTGTTTTTGAACAGGACTGCAGCAGTTTTGAGGGGTGGCAGGGAGAAGACCTACAGAGCATTCGGACTTTTCTGACAAGAAAAATTCCGTGGTTGAATTACATGTAACCCAATTTGTATTTAGCTCCAGCCTCAGAGGTTATGTCTATTTGCCTGGTTAATCCACCCTTCCCCTTGTCTGGGCTAGTTTCTTTGCCTTCTTCCCTGCTGTCTGTGTACTAAACCTGACCACACTAGTTTGTTACATGCTTTTTTTAAAGCTGGCTTCAGCTTTTCTCCAGCAGGTGCAGATGAGGAGGTTCAGAAAAATAAAAGATGTGAGTGGCTTTTGCCTTGACCCTGAATCCTTCTTTCCTGTTACCCGGATTTAGATCAGAGAGAGTGCAACCTTGACCAGAGATGTGCTTGAGCAACATTTTAATGATTTGAAAGGAACCCTAAAGAAGCTGTTGGATGAGCGACTGATGTCACTGCTGCAGGAAGTGGATGCAATAGAACAAGAGAGCATCAAACCCTTGGATGAATGCCAGAAGTTAATAGAGCATGGAGTCAGTACGGCTGATGATCTGCTCCGGGATGGTAAGACAGGACCCAATCCTAAGTCTTAGCTCTGCCTTCCAGTGTGTCTTCTCTGGAAGAGTTGAATGTTCCTGTTATGATCAGCATATTTGGCTGATTTTGGACTTGTCTCAAACCAAATCTCAAGATGAGGTTATAGTTGGGTAAATGTAGTGAAGAGCTAATCAGTATTATCTCCTACAAATCCATATTTTAATATTTTGCTCCAATCCTAGGGTGTACATATGTCTGTGTAGCTTCTCCGTAAGGGCAGGAAGTATCTACTTTGGAAATGTCTCGCTGCAGAGATGAAAAGGTCTCGCTGCAGAGGTGTCCTGCACCCCTCCATGCTGGAAGGAGGATTGTGCCAGGCTGTTTTGACATAAAATACATCTTGGGTACCATAATAACAAAATGCGTCTGTTGGTTGAAGAATGTTACTTGTGTCTTGATGGAATAGCAGCTGAAGTAAACACGTAGTCTTTCCTCTTAAGTGTGATTATATTCACTGTTGATGGGGAATGGAATGGGCACTGCATGGGAGTAGTTTCTCCAAAAAGTCTGAGGATGAGGCAGAGAGAAACAGAAATGTGCAATATTACTGGAAGGGCCAGTTTGTACCCTACTGATGCTAAATACTTAGCCAGAAAGGAATGTCACTCTTGACTGTTTTCCCCACACTGGAGAACCTACTGGGAGCATGTCTGAGCCATGGGTATGTTGGCAGTTTCCTTGCATTGTTCTCATGTCTCAACTTTAACTTTCTTTCAACATGATCTCAGTTTTGTGAACTAAAGTGCATTGAGCAGTCTCCCAGGGGTAGGAAACGTACCAGCCTCCACTCAGACGGGAGCTTTGCGCTTAAAGAGCATGTGGGCTTGGTAGCTCTGTGCCTGCTGCTTGCAGGAGTACAGTAGTTAAGAATTAATTCGTTGGGTTTTTCCCTAGCACCACAACCTGTGGAGCAGCTCGTAGTCACCTTGTTTTGATTTTTATCGCCGAAGTTACTCAATCACGGGGTGGTGGCAAAGATTGCCTGTGTTTCAGGCAAGTTTCTATCGTATCTCATGAGAACCCGACTAGCTGTGCGCGTCCTGTCCCGTGGGTCACCATTCCCTCTGTAGCAGTACGCGCGTTGCTAAGTCACGTCGTCAAAATGAGCAGACGTTGCCTCTGAGTCAGAAAGGAGTTAAGCCTCCGTGGTTATTAAATCTCCCGCTGCCAATTATGACATATGCTTTTCTTTAGAGATTTATAACGCTTGTAATCCTCCTTTTGGAAAAGGACTGGGCTTGCCTGTGTTGTAAATTACCATAAAATCATCAGATAAGAGAATGGAGCGTACGTCTCTGTATGCTGAAGTGTGGGACGCTACTTTATATGGAAAGCTTATGGAAAGCTTTCTGTTTATCTCCACACTTTAATGCATGGATTATTTCCTTAATTATGACAATTGTTACCACATAGATGATAGTAAACAGAACAATGGTTGAAATTATTGTTTGCTTTTAAGCTTCTGCTTTTTAATTTTCTGCTCAGTGAAGGTGCTTTGCTTTTTTCTTCCTTTAAAGCAGGTGGAGGAAGGGGTTAATAATCCTGATTTCTGGCTTCTGACCTCAGTTCTGCTACTGTCTGAGACCTGAGGCAAATTATTACATCTGCTATGGGTGTGTCTAGAGGAAGCTTTGAGTTGCTAGATAGGCTTTATGTTCTTAACTATAATTGTATTTTCTATCTAAGAGTCTAGCAAATGTGCTGAGAATGCTTCATATTTAATTGGTGGTTCATGTCAGAACTGGTTCTTCTTTAAAGCAAAGAATGCCTTTCTTGAATGTTTCCTCATGAGAAATATTTTTACCATTTGATTCCAGGAGAGAGTGCAGTCCATGGAGATGCGGAGCAACAGAATGAGAAACTGTGCAGCTTTACAAAAAAAGCTTTGCATATTCAGCTAGATAGGTAAGATACTGACACTCTGAGGAGATCTGAGGCAGTGGCATGCGTGCTCTTCTTCATGGAGGATCTCTTCTTCATGGAGGATCTCTTCTTCATGGAGGATCTCTTCTCCTTTGAAACAAAAGCCTTCTGCTCCGTTGCCTTGAAGGATTCGTTTGCGGTGTTACTGTCCTGTTTGTTTCGTAGACTTTCACAGGGGCTGGCGGGCATGGAATGGAGTAGTTTTAAACCTCCTTATGTGCTGTAGAAATACAGGCTGTTTATTTGTGAATGATGAAACCACTCCTTGTGGAACAGCCTGTATTTCAGAGTATTTACTGAGAAACAGACAGTCTGGTTAGGGCTGAAACACAATGTTTTCTGAGTCTTTTAAGTTTGAAATGCACATGCCAATTTCTGCAGCTGTTCTCTCTTTGCAAATCTGCACAGATTCAAGTGTGTGGACAAAACACGAATTTGTGGAAGCTGGCCCCTTTCATTACAGCAAATTTTCTTTTCTCAGCTTACCAGAAGTGCCCTCCTTGGTTGACGTGCCTTGTTTATCTGCCCAGTTGGATGACTGCCTTCTTACTATATTGAAAAATCAAATATTCAGACATGGAACTGTGGCATCTCGCCCACCTGTACAGCTAGAGGAATTTGTGGAGAAGCCTGGAGGTATTTTAGTCCGATGGTGTAAGGTAGGTAAAATACCCTGGGTGAAAATCGTTCAGACTTCAGTTTTCTTGAAAGAAACTGAAAAAGCCACTTTCATTCTGGATTCTCTGCTGCCTTCAAAGGAATAGTCCACTCCAATAGTCCACTCTAAAGTTAGAAACTTCAGGAGAGATTTTATGGCAATGGCTTCGTGTAAAGGCAAGGTAATCCAGCGATGCTGTGGTTGGCGCTGGGGTTTGCGTCTGCCTGGCAGTGACACTGGTGTGTTAGACTCTTGCTGTTGGACGCTGCCTGCTCCCACCTGCAGGCAGAAAAGGCCGACACACTAATGCACCTTTGCCCCATAATCTCCTTCCCCGGGTGTGGGGAAGTCAGGAGGGGCAGCCGAAAACACCGCTAGCCCTAATTCTCGAGCTTCGGCGAGGGTGAGCTACTGGGCCAGCAGGAAACACCTCCTTCGTATACTCTTCCCGCTAGAGAATAGTAGGGAGTAATCTGTCTGCAATGCTGTTGTACAGACAAGACCAAGAAATCCTGGGGTGTGTGTTTCTGGCAGAGGTGATTTACACGTGGCCATTTGCCACACAAACGATCCACTCGGTTCCATGGCACAATGACAGCCGGACGCTCTCAGTGATGCTGAACTTCGTTGCTGGGGTATCTTTTGACTTAGAGATATCAAAGATTTGGAAAAAATTCCCTGGAACAGTTTATGAAGGATAATAGTGAGTTTCCCTTGCTATTAAAAATTGACACTTGATTTCTTCTGCAAATTTGTCTTCAGCTTTTGGCCGAAGGATCTTGTTATATCTCTGCTAGATTGAAAAGCATTGTTGAGTGTTTCTTCTCCTATAGATACTTTTAAATTGTGATCAAAGCATTCTTGTGCTGCTTTTTGTATTAGCTGGCTCAGACACTGATATTATTTTCTATAATGCATGCTTTCTGCTCTTTAATGCCTTGTGACTGAACCGCCTTTGACAGCCTGTAGTTCTACCCCAGTATGTGCTGCTTCAGAGGCAAAAGGCAAAAAAAAAAAGAGGAGGTCCTTTATTAACGTAATAAATGTTTCTCTAGGTGGATGATGACTTCATACCACAAGATTACAGGCTGCAATATCGTAAGAGCACTGCCAGTCACTTCGAAGATGTATATGTCGGCTCAGAGACAGAGTTCATAGTGCTGCACATTGATCCTAATGTTGATTACCAGTTCAGAGTCTGTGCCCGAGGAGATGGACGGCAAGAGTGGAGTCCGTGGAGTGTTCCTCAGATCGGCCGTACCACGCTGGTTCCCCACGGTACTGTTGCATTGCTGTTCATCTTCAGCCTGTGCCATCAGCGCAGCGCTCCTGAAGGTCGATAGCTGAATAACTTACGGAGCTGCTTTTTGTACAATGATGGGCTGTCATTAGCTGGGATGTTCGTGTGGGTAATGTGTGATGAACCATCCTTTCATCCTAGAATTTCTTCTTTGCTTCCTAGTGTGAGTGACAGTGAGCCTTCCCAGCAGGCAGCTCACTGCTTAGCCTTGGAAAGCATCAGTGAGCCGGAAGTGAGGGCTTTTTTTTTCTCTTGTCCCTCGCCCCTACCTAAGCATTGTTTGATGACCTACAGTCACCTAACAAGCTCTTATTTTGGAGAAAGAAAAACCTAAATTTTCTCTGCACTTGCAAATTTTTAAGGGCAGTGGGTCATGAAGGGTTTGTTTTGCCTACAACATGACTTCGCAGGGATTGCAGCAGAGTGAAATTCTGGTGAACACCGTAAGCTGGGAAGTAAGTTTTGTAATTGCAAATGACTTAAAAAAGAAATCTCTCCATCAGGAGGCAAAACCAGCCTCTGTTCTTAACATACGAGATAAAGTGAGTGGGCATTGCAGCTGAGTTTACTTTGCACAGCCAGTTGCTGGTCTAGTGGAGGTTCATGCTGCCTTTTTTTTTTTCTTTTCTTTGAAGAATGGACAACTGGTTTGGAGGGCTACAGCTTGAGCAGTCGAAGAAACATAGCACTTCGAAATGATTCTCAGTCGTGCGGTGTGCTCTACTCCAAAGCTCCTACTTATTTCTGTGGGCAAACGTTAACATTCAGGCAAGTACTTTGTGGGCAGCTCTTCCCTGGTGCCCATCCTGTGAACCAAGCTTCCTTCCCTAGTCCGTTACGTCTGAATTCTATGTAAACCTGAGTCATGATGCGTGTTTGGTTTTTTACATCAGCTCAGGTAGCATGTCTGTGTGAAGTCTGAACTTGCTTCTCTTTACTTCTACTTCCTGGCTCTTCAGGAAAACACCTGATGTCTTTGTAGGACCTGCACCTTCCTAAACAGAGACAAGAGTGAACTCCTTGGGGGTGGTAAAATATAGCCCGTGTTGAGCAAATCTGTTGAAAATTGAACTTCCTGGAGTTTTGTAGCAGCTGTTACTGGCTGGTCGGAGGTCGGTGGAGGCTCGCCACTGATTCTTTTTAACCTTGGGTCAGTGGGTGCTTTCCCTCCCAGGCTGTCCACGTGCTTTGATTATTTTGGACATGAAAATGTCATATGTGCTGCTGGGACAGGTGAGGACGGCAGTCTGGCACTGATGTCTTTGACATCTGAGATAATTAGCGGTGATCAGACTACTGCTTGAAACTGACATTAGAAGCTCTTCGAGTGGAGAAGGGATCTTGTGAAATTCAAGCTTTTCATTTGACACAGAACATGATTAAAAACCTTGGCAGCTTTGCCCCGTGTAGTCCTGTCCCTGAGATGATGCAGTTTAACAGGGTATGAGGAGCTTCCTTGTGGATATGTCAGTTGTAATTACAGACCTCAGAGACTCTGAAACTTTATTCCATCTTTCCTTGGTTAAATAAAACTACTTGCTGTACAGTAGGAAACCCCCAAAGGCAATTTAAGGGAGTTGTTCATGGTATTTTTGTAACTTATTCCATGATGTTTCATTTCTCCCTTCCTGATAATTCATTATCTTAACTTCAGATGGTTGTACTATGAGGATGTATTCAGTTGCCCTGTCAGAGATGGGATAAAAAGATCTAAAGCCTTCATTTGAAATCTGTTGCTAGATTTAACATCTCTTGGCTCAGAAATGCCTGTGAAATTAAAGGCAGAACTTTGAGGTTTCCCCTTGGTTCTCTTTCAGACCAATGCCTTTTATCTTTTTTATTGGTAACACACGAAAATCTTTTGCTTGACATTTTGGTAATGTGGACTCCTCTCCAAGAGGAGATTGTTTCAGGATGGCAGTGCACTAACAAGCACATGTCCACAAGAACTATAATGGCACAAATCTTAAGATTGAAGACAACCTCAAAAATCAGTTGTGTTCCTCTTCCAAGGTCCAAGAGTAGCTTCCTCTTTGAAAGTGTGGGAGATTTTCCTGAGCAGGGAGATTGAGTACTTGGCCCTTGGCTCTCTCCATCTGTTGAAACAAAAGTATATTCACAAGGGGACAAGTGGCTCGCAGAGCAAAACAAATAAGCAAGGTTCATGTTACAGATGTTTGTAAAGCGGCTTTGTGCTCTTCTGCGTTCGGGACACAGGAATACCTCATCAGTGGAAAGGGAAGCTGTGGTGAACACAAAGCTTTGTATCTGCTTTTTAGAGATAAACTGCTCGAGTTGCCCTCCGAGGTGAGGCGTTTGGATAAGTTGTAGGAAAACGTAGCTGCTGTAAGGCAAGACTCCTCCCGTTTCTTTGCATCCTTGAGGGAGCTGCCTGTAGGAAAGGGAAGGTTTCTCCACAGCATCCTACTCTGCAGCTTTTGCTTGCCACAACAGCCACAGTCGCTCTGGCCAGGCTGGTGGTTTGGGATCGTCCAGCAGACGCCCTGCTGAGATCGTGCTGACTCTGTCGGGAGCCCACCACAGCTCTACTGACAGCTCATGCAAAGGAAGCGCATGTGATCGCCCACAGATCTACTTCTCTGTGCTCTGAGACAAATGGAAACTGGTGGTGGTTGAACCGGTTCGGTGCCTGTGCGCTGCAGCGGCGGAGGCGAGGTTTCGCTCTGCAGCATTGGAAGTGGTTAGGAGGGATTCGAGCGGTGTCCCACTGAGCACTGTTCCTACCACGTGTTCTCTGGGTTTTTTAGAATCTTAAGTCCCAGGGATCACAGAGGCTGGAGAATAACTTGGTTAATGCAATAGGAAAATCAGTCTGGTGAAGCGAAGCGCGGGAGGTTGTGCAGTGATGCTGTACTGCACTCGGGCTGCTCGTTAATTGCGGAAAAATCAAAACCTAGTAACGAAAGGAATGGTGATCTATACCAGATCCTGCCCGTCCCTATGCCATCGAGAGGCGGAAAGCCACTGCGGAATTACAGGTTGGCCGTTGTCCTGGGCACTCGGGTTGTGCTTCCTTGTTGTGGTGTAAGGAAGGTTTGGGTGGTTCTCCTGTACCTCCTGTTAGCGTGCAGCCCAGTCTGCTCCCCCGGAGCAAGGGCAGCGACGCAGGGAGGCGCTGGGCAGTGTGTGGATATGGGAGCGCGTGATGGAAGATGTGGCCTCAGCCTGGATTTAGCGTGGATGCCACCGAGAGCGCTGAACCTCAGACGCTCAGCTGGTCCTAGACTGACTCCTGTGTAAGCGCGCCTGCTCTGGGTGCACCATCGCTCCGCCCTCGGAGTGTTTGCTGCCCTGTTACGGGTTTGGTGGTTTTTTTCTTCCTATTGCTGCTGGTCCGGGTTACCTTGACAGTGCTCTGCAAAAGGGGTCTGTGTAAATGAGCACGCGGGTACACGTTGACATGATAGAATTCCTACTTTTTAATGGGTTTATAGTTACGCGTTTTTGGTCATTCTTGTGACTGTACACTTACTTCCCATGCAAAACTCAAGAAAGGCTCCCTTAACTAGGGATGGGATTAATTAACGTTGCCAAAGCACAGAGGCTTTACCTCTCAAGCTTACAGATAAACAGTTGTTTATAAAGCTTCGTTAGTAACACAGGCAAAGTTTAAAATCTAAAGTGCCAAAATGAACTTGAAATCTCATTTGAAGTTGTTTTGGGAAAACATAGTGGATGGCTTCCAAATTAAACGCTTCTTGGATATTTAAATATTAATTTTTTTTGCTTTGCTTTACAGTACAAAGCTTTTGCTATCTTAGTGATGTTCCCAGGGGACTGAGAAACCTCATGGAGTGCAAAAGTAAAACATGGTTCCAATTTTATCTTCCCTGTTTGTCTTGAAAGAGTTAACCCATTGTGTGCCACTCTACTGCCCAGTTTAATTTCCAGTTCTTAAAAGCTTCTCCTGAAGTTTTTTCTGTTGTTTGGCAACAACTACGTATCCATGCTGCTCTTTCTCTCAAGCTGCAATGAAAATAACAGCTGTTTTACTTTCTAGAAAAGACCATCTGAGTTTCCTGAGTCGCTCAGCCTCTCTCTAAAGTATGATTTAGCGCCTTTGAGAGATGGCAGTGCAAGAGAAAGGACTCAAATACAGAAGAGCCCTTCAGTGTACAAACTGTGCAGCCTCACTCGGCTGGTGGGGCCCACAGGGAACGACATCCCAGGTCATTTGCACAACATGTTTGCTTTTTCTTCTGAGATTCTTTCCCAGGACCAAAATCCTAAATGCAGCTGAGCAGAAGCCAGACTTGTAAATGCCCTTCTAGGCATTGTTTTTAATAGCCGTTTGCACCAAGCTCATTTAGTGGGGAAAAAAAAAAACCCAAACAAAACAAAAAACCAAAACAAACAAAACCCCCCTGTGCTCTCCCAAGCCCAGCAACCCACCACCACCAAAACACATCACCCTTCCGCCCCCACCCCTTTACGGCAGAATATCACAGGGCTCAAAGCACCGTGTATTAAATGCTTGTTGGAACTACGGCCATCTGGCCACAACACGTGGTGTTGAGCAGTAATGAGGAATAGGTGACCGTAGGCTGAAGTTTTGCACAGACACATTGGTTATTTCAGACAACTGGGAAATCATTTCAAAAGACTCCAAGCTGTGGCGGTGGAGAACTCCATTGACTAGCAATAAAAGTTTGCAGGAAGCAAATTCCTGTTTTGTACCAATTATTAGTTAGTGCATTGGTCAGCGGAGCTGCTGGGAGAGCTGGTTGGACTTCTGGTTATTTACCAGCAATCTCCCCAAAAGGTTGGACGGATTTGTTGAAAGCCCTGGAGCAGAGCAGAGAGGTCTGGCAGGGCAGGGTATTGCTGTCTGGATTTCATTGTATGTTTTGATTTAAAGCCTCAGGGTTTGACTTAACTTTTTGCTTGCTAGAATTGAAACCGTGGGACAGCCAGACAGGCGAGACAGCCTGGGAGTGTGTGTGGAGCAGCAGAATGGCTGTGATTCTTTGCAGCGGGATAAAGCTGTGTGCATTAGCACAAACGGTGAGTCTTAAATCACATAATTGAGGAATCTGGCCTTTATTATTTTCTTTCCCCAAACCCATAGCCTGGTTCTTTCTGTCCCTGGATCACATGCGAGCAACTTCATCCACCATTTATATACACGCTGCTTGTGTAGTTAAAATCTTCGGTGAGATCACAGGTCTCCTTTTTCTGCTTGCAGTTATGGCGGCCTGTTTCACGTGACAAAAAGGAACGTGTCAGGGTTGCTTTCCCTTTCTATTTGCCTGCAAAAAAAAAAGCCAGGGAGACGTAGTACTGCACGATAGTATGTACAGAAAGTGCAAAATAACACTTGTTACTGTGACTGTTTCAGGGGCGGTGTTTGTAAATGGAAAAGAGATGACAAACCAACTGCCTGCTGTCACTTGTGGATCGACTGTGACGTTTGACATGGAAGTTGTGCACTTAGGGCCTTCCAGCAACGAGGGGGGAACCTGCAAGCTTAGAGTCACCATTAGCTCCAACAACAGAGAAGTGGTCTTTGACTGGGTACTTGATCAGTGCTGTGTCTCTTTGTATTTCGGATGTTCGTTTTTATACCCAGGCTGGAAAGTTTTGGTGTTTTAGTCATGAGTGAAGGGACTTTTGTTCTTGCTGTAAAGTGTAACGTTAAACCTGGGTTTCCAGCTGTTTGACATCAACAATCTGTTAACAAAAACCTGTCTTTATACTACTTGAACTCCACTATATTGTACTTCCTACTGGACTCATTTCAAAGAACAATTGTGAAACATTGGATTTGCTACTCTGGAAAAAGTTAGAAACAGGCGTTTGCGTAGGCACATTAATTTAAGCAGTCCATAAGACCTTTTCCTTTTCTCCTCCAGACTTGATTTTTGTCAGTATTGCATTGTACTCTAGTCTCAGGGTACGCGTGTTGTGTAGAATTAACTTTGCTTAATGCTGCTGTTCTGTGAAATAAGCCTGTAAATGTTGAGGGGGGTGGAGGGGTGGTAATGGACCAAAGTTTTATTTATACCACTGAAAAAGAACAAAGTAGTTAGAGCAGTGGTGTCCTGCTACGCTTCCTTGTACACAGTGCTGCCTTAACAGTATGAATGGACAGTGGGGTCTGCGTGCAGCAGCCACTTCTTCCACGCACGGTACTGTTCATTCCTCCAGAGCAAGGATGTCTGAGCCATAATGTCCGTTTAAGTACGTAGCCGGTCTGTTAATGTCTCACTTAAGTGCCTTATTTCCCGATATTTCTTAAACTGTTTTCTGTGTTGTCATTTGGAATCTATTTTCTAGAGTAGTTGGGTGGTGATGCTTACATCAGCTTAGCAGGGCTGCTTGCCTCAAACTAGACCAATACTAGAGTAGGACAGTTACCCTTATCTGCTCTGTCATCCCTCGTTACAATTTACCCTGTAGTCTGTGTTGGAGCAAAACTTGGTGATTTAGGACTTGGGCACGACGTGCAGATGGCAGCCGTGATTCCTCACAGAGCCCTTCTAAGGCTTGGAGACAACCTCCTTCCCCTTGTCCAGCAGAGACAAGGGAAGCGCTGTTCCGATGTGCAGGATTCCTGGAAATCCCAGAGGGATACCTGGAATACCTTGCATTCACGTGCAATAGTGCAGGCTCGTGGTCCGAGTGCTGGGGACAGCCGAGGCCACCCAGGCAAGCTGGGACCACTGCTGGAGATCCACCTTGGGAGGTACCGGAGATGGGCTTCGGGTGGGGGCTGGAGGCAGACCCCCCAGGCACGTTTAACCTGTGGCAGTCAAAACCGAGTAGATGGTGGTAATTTAGCGTTCTCCTCCATGTGGTAGGGTGGGATAAGATGGTATTATCAATCAATTGACTTGAAATTCCGAAGTTACATAAAAAGTTACCACTATTTCCCCTAAGGAGCAACTAAGATGTAGAATGAGCTTACCCAAGGGAGCCTGTTGCTGGTCAAAAGATTGTGATGCTACTGGATTTGAATAATAGTATAAAGTAATGCTCACTGAGGGCCTTAAAAGGGACCTTTTTACCTCAAGTTCAATTAAATATATTTTTGCATGCTAGAATAGTGATGTTTTTGTAAAACCTAGACAATCATTCTGCCCTTTTTGCCTTAGTGTGCTACACTAGCCCTCGCTGCTAGCACGGAAAACTTAATTTACATTAGATTAATATCCCCATGCTCATGTTTGTATGAAAAGGTTAGTCATGCTCTGTGCATTTTTTCCCAAGCATCTGTGGTAGGGGTGCGTGAATTTCAGGAGAGGAGAATGGCGGTTGCTATTTATACCACTTAGGAGAAAAAAAAAAAAGTAGATTCAGGTGGATGCAAAGAACTTGCACGTGGTTGGAATTTACTGTGAGATGTGAAGTGAGGAAGACTGGACACCTGCAGGTAAGATTATCCAGTGTTAGTGACAAGAAGCCTACAGTATTCTCAGTTTTTCAAGCTTAACTATTTCACTGTTGGGGAGTAAGAGAGTATCAGCTTATCCTGTCCCTTCAGTGTTCTTTGAATTACCCTGGGCAGAGTATTTTCAATGCTTTTAAAATACGGTTCTTTTCCAATAGGCGAGAAGGTTCAGTAGATGATGGAAGAGCAGCAGGGCCGGGCTGGCCCTCCAGCTAGCAGCAGACTAAAACCTTGCTCCGCTTAGTAGTCTGGTAGTTTTACTTACGCACTTCAGGTATGAGGTACTACTTGTAACTTAGTACTTTTACCATACGGAAATTAAAATTGTGAATATCTGCACTTCGGAGGTACCGACAGGTCAGGTACCTTCTCATCTGCTTTTGGAGGGGTGAGTCAGACTATTTGTTCTGCAGGATATTTACTTGTCTATTAGAAAATAAAGCTTAAGCCTTGAATTCAGGTACTTCCCGAGGCGGCGATGCCGTCGGTTTGTTTGGAATATTTGTTCAAAGCAGCTTGGGATGACTGTGAAGGGCCGCTGAAGCCCCTGCTGCTCCCCTTGAGAGCCAAGGGTGGCAAGAGAAGAAGTAGTTTTTCCAAGTTCAGCCTTTAGCTGTATGTTGAACAAGGGCAGCTTGCCACTGTTTTTTCTTTTGGTGGGGTTTTTTTTATTAACTTAGCACAAGCCCAGCTGTCCAGATGGCAAATTAGGTACTGTTCAGCCACCTCTAGAGCTGCACCTTTTCAAGCTGGGAGGGGTGAAGAGTCTCGGGTCTCTTCCCCTGGGTAATTAAGTAACAAAGCATGCAAAGAATCAGAAGAGGCTTGAATGAGAGAGGCTGAAATTCTGTTCTGCACGGCGGATTTCAGCTAGACAGAAAACTTGACACTTCCTTTTAGTTTTTCACCTCTTGGTATTGGAATCTTGCAAGCGACAGTGTTACCTGCTTATGAAATCCAGTCCTGAAAGTTGTTTTCTTAAGCTAGTACATTCACTTACCTCAACTTTACATGTCAAGTGAAATTTGAATTTTTTTTTTTAAATAAAGTTTTATCCCTCAGTTGTGTGTGGCCTAGTAAGTTATTGGGGCATAAAGCTGAGCAGCTCACTGCGTTCTTCTAGCAAGAACATAAAAATGTGTTCTCTAGCACTGCAGCCATCTTTAGGAGCTTCTGTTTGTTGTGTGTGTGTTTTTTGGGGTTTTTTTTAAGTATTATTTTCATTATCTGTCCCTCTCAAGTCCCAAACAGGATTTTTTTCAGGTCTCTCACTTGTTCACTTTTATTTCTCAGTGAAGTTCAGACCTGAACTGGTATCTCTTGCGGAACTAATCATTGTCCTTTTTTAAAAATCAGTTGCAGCATCTGTTAACTACTTTCCTCAGTTTTGCCTCACATTGTCTCTGGTTTAGTGTTCCCAGCTCCTTACAGTTGCATTAACTGGTGCAACTCTCACACACAGTAGCAGTGGCCAAAAACTGCTGAGCAAGAAGCAGAGCTGTTTAATCTAATTGAAATCCCTGACAAACTAACACACAGTTCTACTTTATTCCTTTCATTTGGCTTTACCTGCAGCCTGCTCCGTTTCTTTGGTCTCTTTTAAAAGAAATTTTTCTTAAAAAGGAAAAATAACTTGTGAAATCAATAAATGAGGTTGCTGAGAGGGTCGCTTTCTCTCATAAATAAAAACCTTAACAGTGAGATGCCGAGCGTTGCGCCTGAGGAGCGCAGCATCAGGCTCAGATCAAGCAGCTCAACAGCAGATACCAGTCAGGGGAAAGACTTACCTACTTAGTTCAAAGCTCTTGTTTTCTGGGTTGTGAAACTGCAGTATCAGGTTTATAACCGGGATCTGGTCCCACAGAAACACCTTCCTCAAAGCACTGGGTGATGCTGGCACCAAACTGTTCTGTGAATTAGGAAAAACTTTAACCTTGAACAGTATCGGCAAAATGGTCCTCACAGAATGGCTCCTGCGTTCTCAAAGGTAAAATCAAATTGCTGGGTTGGGTTGTATGGTTTGGGGGGTTTCTTTTGGTAATTAGTGAAGTAATCAAACAGTACAAATTATTTGCAACTGCTTCATTCCAGGCAGTGAATCTTTACCCCACCCCCAAAAAACTCAGGGGCTACATTCAAGACGCCGTCAAAGCAACGTACACTTAAGGTTAACAACTTCAATGCATCTAACAATTTTGAATATAGTATTTAATGCACTGAATTAAATATTCAAGTCATATGTTAGATTCCAACTTGGGAGTTCACCAAATACAAAACATCATAAAAAATCTGCCATGAACATATTGAAGGCTAGATTAGAAGAACCTGGCCAATTTTAGAGTCAAAAGCACACCGGCCAACTGCAGTCTGAAGTCAGGTTTACAGAATGTAGCCGTCGTATCCTGTATTTCAACATCTGCATTATTTTTAACATGGAAAAAGGTTTTCAGTGTCTGCTATGCCACAGCCACCATTCAGCCAAGCACTGCAATTCCTTACTCACAGCACCTGCAGTATCCATCCCAGAGAAGCGCTATTTTAAATGGATACCAATTAAAACTGTGCTCCAAATAAACTCAGTATTTCGTAAAATCCGTTTGAAACATTAACCACTTGCATGTAAAAAACCCTCACAAGTCTTATTTTTATAACTGACACATCACGAGGGGTATGTTTCATATTCAGTTATATAAATTACATTTCTAAACAGTAATACACAACTTACAGATATAGCTCAGGTATTCGGTTCTACCTCCAAGAAAGGAGAATGAAAGTGTTTAAAAGCCAGCTAAAAACCTGGTAATTTATGGAGACACCTTAAACATAACAAAAAGACTGGACAGGAACTTAACTGCCTTTGTAACAATCTGGCAAAGGAAGAGCACGTATCCAAATTTTAAAAGACATGCAGAAGAGAAAGTTTATACAAAGGTACTGCTCGTGGCCTTTCTGCATGCACACAAAATGACTGGACAACCATCATGGCAGATTTTATATTACTGAACTTTATGTACAAAAGCAGATTTCAAATAAAACATTTAATGTAAAAACAACGGTTCATTTAAACAACTGAACTTGGTTTGGTTTTTTTTTGTTTCTGTTCGGGGTTTTGTTTTTACATCTACTGTACCATTCAAATTCTTTTTAACCAGCTTACATGGCATCTTCAAAATCTATCAAAGGTACATATAGAAAAGGCATCTTTATAAATAGAAAACAAAGGGCTTTTTTCAGCTTTTATTATAAATTGACATGACATACAAAGTTTACTGGACAGAAGTAATTTCATTACTATTTTTGGGGGGATCACCAACTTTTTGTGCAAACAATGCTAGCCTTCTTTTAAGCATTAAGAGCATAACTGCTTAAGAAATGACATAAGCAATAATTCTAGAACTACATCTCCCCTAAAATAATCTATTTTTTTACATATGTGCACAGCTTTAGCAAATTAAAGCCAGAGAGAAATGCTTGATGTACTATCCAGAGACATAATTAGAGTTTGCTAAAACTCAGAGAGCCGGCAAATTGAAGAAGTTTGTAATGAAAGCTGCAGTTTCCCTCTTTCCTATTTTGTACACAAAATCAGTGACTAAGAACTTAATACTGGATGACAAATCACATCCACACCATTAGTTAAATAGTCTCACAGTTAAACACATCTTAAGGACCATCAAAATCAGTATTTACATTTTATAAATTTCTGAAGACACCATTAGAAAGCTTATATACCCCTTAAACAAATAGGGAACTGCATCTCATGGTGATGGAATGAAATAAAAAATTAAAAATACCTGTATTTACAGCAGCATTGTTCCTTTATAAATAAAGAATATGAAAAATGCAATATTTTAAGGATAATAAAAAATTGAGGTGATGTCACTCAACCACAGTGCTTGCTGGAATAAACCCTTCGGTGCTGATACTGTACCAGTAGTGAAACCACTTTCCATTGGAAAAAATCTGTAAACGTATGCATAAAATGTGTTAACAGCAGTGCAAAACTGCTCAAATATAGTTTAGTCAGCATCTTAGTATCTGTATTGAATACAATACATCACAGAATACTTGCATAAGAAGTGCAACACATTTTCTGGTCCAATTTTACAGTGCATTTTTCCCTCAAGAGTGGCATCTCGAAAGCCAAAGCTAAACCTACGGCCTGGACCTGCAGTCTGTGCTCAGGCAGAACAGCAGGCACGAACTTCAGAAGAAGTTAATCGACGTAATGCCTACAGGCTGACTCCAGACTCGGCTTTAGCATGGCACACTACGATGCGGAACCCCAGTAAAAAGGGTTTACATCAAATAGTTTGTGTAGCTGTGTAAATGTGTAATAAAAATATAAAGGAGCTAATGTTCAAGTTTAAAATGGTACACTGGGCGATCAATACATCAGAATTATCCACGAAAACCCAAACTGCTGGTATCCTCAAAAAAGCCAAGGTGGTACTTCACTGTGTCTGTAACATGAAAAGCCAAGATCTTTCCAAACAGGCACAAGACAAAGGAAGTGCTAAGTTTGCCAACTTCGATACTTTTAGTGTAAAAAAATTAATTTGTAATTTATGATCAATTGATAAATGATTTCAAATACAAGGATCAAGGTTAAACTTTAAATAGTGAGACGTTATTTTCACAAAAGCTAACTGGAGAATTTCTAAATAAGAAAAGCAGAAACCGTATCCCAATCCCCTTTCCCCAATGTTTCACAACTTCATGGTAGGAAAAACAGCCAGATACAGATGCAAAAATCTTAATATAAAAACGGTTTTACATATACTTAAATTATGTAAATTCCATAAAGTTAAGACACTAATTACTAAAATTACAAAAAGATTTTCATATTGCTCTTCATGCTCAAACTTTTAGAATATTGTCATTACATCACCAAAACCGATATACATGTAGTCCTTGCATAATTAACTGAATAGAAACCCTGTTAAAACTATCCTTGTTGAAATCATTTATTTCCATCCAGCAGTGCCTGTTTGGAATCTCTCTATTTTTGTGTGTAATTCTTTATAGAGCTTGTGCGCCCTAGAATGTCACTTCAATGCTTGTCCGTTGAATGGCATTTGACTTTTGACTTCAGAGCTTTTGTTTCTTGCTCTGTTTTGTGACACCTGAGATGCTATCCATTTCTGAAATTCTCTCTCTCGTATTATTTTCACTATATCCATTTGTTGTCCCGCTTTGTTCCTCGGAAGATTCCTCATCTGTTGGGGAGGCTGATTCTCCTTTCTCTAACTTCTGCTGCATCTCTCGGAGCCTGGCAACAGCTTTGTCTATGGACATTATGCTGATGAGGTTAAAGTCATGCATGCTGACCAGATGTAGCATAAAGTTTCGACACAAGTTCTTCTTAATTATTTTTTGTCCGTAATTTTCAACAAACAGCATACAGGCATGATTCATTTGATTGTCAGCAATAAACCTGCCAAATGAGAAAGCCATCATTACGCAATTAGAACATATTCAAAAACAAAGATACCCTACAACACGGTTTATCAATGAAATTGCACACACCTCCTGTTACGTAGTCTCAACATCGACAATGGCTTTTCTTTTCAAAGCCTTAGGGCTACTAAGCACATTTTTTTTTTGAATTTAAAACAGTCAAAAGCTTGTTACCAAATTAGCCTTTAATGATCCTTTCCTAAACAACTGACCTAACTGAATTTTAAGTGCTTAGTGAATTGCAGTGCCAAAGGGTCAAACTTATACCATAATTGATTTGTATGAAAACTAAGTTTATAGTAACATACCCGTGCTTCATAACATGAAGATTCCATAATTTCATCACTTCTTTCTCTCCTTCGTTAACATCGGAAAATTCTTCAATTTGCTGGAGAGATAAAGGATTGGGAGAAAGGACAGGAGAAGAAATACACATCAGAACTGCAAGTCTGCAGACAAGTAGCGAAAGCACACCTAAAATTCAAATTAGGCCACCTATACATCACAGAAATAACTCCTGCTGAAAACTCAGGCACTGCAGTCAAAAAGGTCAGGAAAAAAGTTGTATCCTGTTATCACCTGTGGTGATAAATTACTTCTGTATTATACACACCCACCCACCACAGCATACTCCTGTGACACCGGCATCTCCTCTTTGAAGGAGAAAACCAGCCACAAACAACAAAAACTTGTTAGGACCCACGTGGACTGAGCCAGCTTTGCAACTAAAGACATGCTTGAAAATACAAACTTTCATTTCGTTAATTTCTGTCCTTAGCGTCTCAGCATCACAAAGTTTTCTACTTGAAGCAAATGCATCATTTTCACATTCCCTACAACAACTGCAGACCATCTTTTAAAAAACACAATCCTTTTAAAATGATTTTGTATAAATGGAATAATTACAGTAATGGTTTTC
The DNA here is from genome assembly GCA_013398295.1 of Chionis minor. Taxonomy (NCBI): domain Eukaryota; kingdom Metazoa; phylum Chordata; class Aves; order Charadriiformes; family Chionidae; genus Chionis; species Chionis minor. The sequence goes on along the minus strand of VZSF01006901.1, from coordinate 252,048 downwards.
TCCCGTAGCCATTCAGGGTCCTTTTCATCCTCACTGTCCACTTCCATTTCTTGTGGACGGAGAGGTAAACATGTGTCACTGTGGAAATATAGCCGATTGTGCCCGCTGCTGTATGTTCGCTGCTGTTCTACTTCTCCATCTTCAGATTCAAGAAATTCCGACATACTGGCTTTCGTACGCTTTGGCCTAACAGAAGGAAAAAAACCCACCCTAACTGCTTTCAACCATCACATCAAATATGCAAATACTAAGAGCTGTAATTGATTAATACTAATTATTCTTTTAAGTTCTAGGTTGCAAAAGGGGGCAGGGAGAGAAATTGCCAGCAGCGAAATAAACCCCATTCAAAACCCAACACCCCACTCCAACCCACAGTCCACCGTTTGGGGAAGAAAAGTTTTAGGATAAGGTAGTTAGAAAAGTTCCATCACTATGAATAGATTCTTTAACTGAAAAGGCGCAGAAAAAAACCCACAGAAGTTATCATCCTTCAGTAACATTTTCTTTCACCATAAACCACTGTACTTTAACGATAGTGAAATTTAACACTGTTTATGTGCACCTACAGATGTACAAATCCCTAGGTGTCACAAATCCAGTCCGTAAGCTCCATTACACACACACAGATAGACCTTGATTTCCATCTCCCCACCTGCAAACAAGTATGTGTGTGATAGGAGTTCTTTTGACCGGCCCATTGCGACTGAAGGCAAATCCAGGTTGACGATGGATATCCTGGGGATTTCCTGCATAGGAGCCGTCGTAGCACTCGTTGATAGATACGTCTATCCTAGCACCTTTTGGATGATACTGAAACAGGTAATTGCAAATACACTTAGCAAACAGTAATGACGATACATCAGGAGGTTTAAACAAGTAACCTTTTTGATTCTGAATACCTTAAATATCACCCTATCAATAACCTGACGTAGCTCTAGCTTCCTTTTACACCACCCAAATAATTTTTAACCGCTAGAAACAAATTATACTAAAGCTTCCTCGCTCTGCACCATTTTACTGCTTTACATAAAACCACTCAGAAGAGAACTAATTATAAAATTAAGAAAGATGGCAGAAAAAGGTTATTAACAAGCAGCCTAGAAATTAAAACATTTCTAAATTTCATAAAGCTTCAAGAGACTTCCAACCAAGCTGGAAGTTACATTGCTTTCTACATCACATAAAAAGAATATATTAATGCAAAAGCAGCAGCTATAGTCAGAATTCATCCTCCAGCGACCAGCATTATTTAGGGAAAAAAAATCTTACAAAAGAAATAATCAAACCCACACTTTTCTGCTCCCCCCATGTAACAAGGAAACATTTACGTAGCTGCGTTTAACCTGTAGATACAGTCCTACAACTTAACAGGCGAGCAACAGAATCACTGGCATATGTAATACCCGTGACAGACTGTGTAACGTTTCACAGTGCTAAACTACAAAAAGATTACTTACAACATAATTAAAGATAAATCTGCTGTGGCACAGTTTAAGATGTTTGAGTAAACTATACAGTTTCCGACAGTTCAGTGTGCACCATGGGCAATGCAAGTCATCTCGGGCTTCAGTCTGCTGTCTTGTGTTGTTGTTATAAAGGAACTGATGCAAACAAAGGAACAGGTAGTATCAGCATCAAATGCGTTTCATCCATTAACCTCCCAAACCCCAAAATGTTGGACGTCATTTCAGAAAACCTCTACAGCGACAGTAAGTTCTTGGGAACACGACATCAGCACAGCGTACTGAAATACTGGTATTCCAAGAACTTCTTCCCCATAGGGAGACCACCTGTTCCCCTCCAGACATCTAACAAGAGATGTCCTTTGGATTTTGGAACATCAGACATGCCCCCAGGAAGATTAGTTTTCTGTAATACTTCCTGTTAGAAGAAGTATGTGGAACGGCTCTAAATATGTGACTCTGAGACCCCTTAAGGCACTCACTAAAAAGGCAAATGGCAATTCCCACTCAGCTCAGAAGAGAAGTGAACACTTAATTCCATGCAGTATTTACAGTCTATTTTCCCCCTCTAATGCTTATTTTCAATACCTGGTAAAATATTCGCAACTTTTGTCGCGGTTCATTCAAAACATCTCTCTCTTTTCTTGTTTGAAGGTCTGTCGGCAAGGATTCTTTCACAGCTGAAAAAACCATGTACAGACATTTCTTTAGCGAAGAGGAAAAACAGACGTTGTTTCTTACACAGGTATGGAAGTTCTGAGAAGGGCACACTGCTGCTGAAGTAAACGGGCTACTCTAGTGCACTTTGACTTAAATAACTCATATCAGCAACACGGAAGTCTTAATGCTCAGCTTCCTTCACAAATCTACAGGCAAATCCACCACTTTTGAACACCAGATTTATCTCCAGTTTTGGAGAACCCTTCAGAGAACTTAAAAACAGTCAGGTAAAAAGCAACATGTTTGTTACTCCGTTTAAGCAAACAGAGGATTCTTTAGGTATAGCTAAAAGCAGGCGCAGCTGGGAAATAATAACACTGCTTTCAGATGGCTGCATTGCAAATACATTGCTTAAATTGAATCACAGAAGTTTCCCAAGTCACACAACAGAAAACAGTATGAAATGCAAGAAACACATACAAAATACTTAACTGAAACTTCAACCCTTAACTCTTTTCCCTCAAACACTTACTGTCTGTATATGCAATGGCGCTGCTCAGTTGCCTCCGAGTCTCTTGCATACATTTAAATCTCAGTAAGATTATTTGATTCCACACAATTAAAAGGAAGCCCCACACACCTAAGCAGATTTATAAATCTACCCTCAGGAGAAACCAAATGATGACACCTTGCTTCTGAATGGTCAAAAAGATGGCAAAACTGTAGAGTCTCAGCTCTACTGACATAATGAGATCTTTTAGAGGACATACTTATTTCATATTTAGAATTCTGAAGAACAAAGGAAATTTCATCCTCTTTCTATATGAAAAAAAGAGGCAGCCTGACACTTCGGCCTGCACCACATCAGAGAAATTAGAATTCCATGGCTCAGTTACTTTGAGTACTTTGCAATTACAGCAAAGCTTGAGCCGCCACATTTAGGAAGTCTTTGATGTCTTTATTCCACTGGTCTGCCTTGGGAAACATGCCAAAGTAAAATGACAACACCAAATTTATACACCCTTGGGAAAGATGCATTGGATTTTTTTTCTTTTACTATCAGAACCTCTAACTGATAGAAGTTTCCTACTATTTTCACTCTCATCCTTTCTTGGTATCCAAAGACTGAAAAGAGCACGACCATCACAAATACCCTACAGCGCTGTGCATCGCACTATGATATATTCCTGTATTAAGAGCCTGCTGTACTATTTTGGAAGGTGGCTCTTGCTGTAACTTTACCAATTTACCAGAATACTTAGCTTCTCTGATGCAAGAAAAAATGGGTTCTATCAGCATATTAGCAATGCAGTCTTGCCACGTCCCTACTACCTCTGTATTTATTATGTAGTAAACTAGTACACACCTTCTAGAGTTAGCCAACATACCGTCATTTCTTTTACAAGTCTGAGCATAAAACTCGCCTCACAAATTACAATGTAGGTCTCAAAGAAACTCTAAAATACAAGGAGGTCTGGTATGAGGAAGTAAAGAGAAAGCAGAACAACTTTTGCAGTGAAAGTTCAAGTGCTTCTCTGCTTCTGTTGCCTTTCTTCTATTGAAAATTACTCCATGTTTGTGTGTGTTGTGTCATCTGTTCATTCTGATTTAAGAAACCTGTGTCTGCAATCCCTAGCTCAGGTGAAATATCCAATTCAGAAGACAGGAATTAGTCTTATTTAAATACCCTTGTACTCTTTCCAAAGACAAAGATGTCTGTAGGTTGGCTGAGGATGTTGGGGATCATTCTAGACAGTGGCTTCTGCACAGGTAGGGCTGAAATTCTTCTTGCTTTAACTTTTGGATCACTACACATGGAAGCTCTAAAAGCAGACACCTAGAAGTTTCCTTAATCACACAGTCCCAATCTAGTCACAAGCTTGGAAATACTGATCACTCTGAAGTGAATTGGCTGCCAGTTGCAAGTTTAGGTATGTTCATAGGTGTCTGAACAACAGGAACAGCCTGTTGCCTTCTGAACAATTTAAGTTTTCCAGCTGTTCTTGGGCCTTATCTGCCAACACAATATTCCAAGCCAAAGTTAAAAACAACTATGAGGGACACAAAAGAAAGATAGTATCTAGGCCAGCCCTTACTGCCACGTAGGAATCAAAGGGGAGTTCAGATTAAGTATGACCCTGAGACAGGAAACTGCTATTAAAAAAATAAAGGGGGGAGAGGGGGACAATGGTCATTCAAAGGTGTCTTTTCTATCTAGTGTCAAAAATGTATTTTAGTAGCAGCTTTTTTGAGCTAAGCTCTGGGACAGCAAGGAAGAAACACAGTTTTAGAAACATATTAACAGAATAGCAATTACTCAATGGAACTAAATTAATCACAAATAAGTATTTAAAAATATAAAAAATACATTAAGCTTAATTTCTAGAAATAATTATAATCAAATAGCATGCTACCTGCTGTACAGCTACATCATTGTCAAGTTCTCATTAACTGGACTGCAGTGTACAACCAGTTACCCCCAGCTCGGCAACCATCCCACTACTTTGCAAGAAGATCTAAACAACTTTTGAAGGAGAAAGAGCTTTTAAAATTACCTTAAAAACCATACAAAATATGGGATACAACAAAGCCCATTCACTTTTTGTTTTTGACATTTAAGATTACCTGAAAGAGTTGCACCAGTGAGTCAGGAACCCCTGACATGTACAAGAAGTACAGACATGCTAAGCAGATGATAATTCAGCAGCAGAACCAAAGTTTGCTTACCTATAGTCTGAGTAGGTTTAACAGAATTGGGTTTGTTTTCTTGAGGGAGGCTGTCAGAATTTCGTGTTGCAAGAGGCTTAGCTATAGGAGCTGTAGACTTATCATTTGTGTCTCCTGTCCAACGAAGAGTAAACTGAAGTGTAGGTCCCTGAGAAAATGTTTCAAATGGAGGCAATCTCTGGTGGAAAAAACAAAAATAAACCAACAGAATTAGTGTTTTCCCCACATACAAAAACAGCAATGCGAAAATATTCACAGGATGGGGACAGATGTAACTTCTTAATCACCTGAATCCTTGTGTCTTCAACATAAGCATACACACATTTAGCAACACTAAAAAAACAGAGCTGAAAAAATTACCACGCAGTTTCTGGCACATTACTGAGCAATCACTTCATGCACATACTGTGGCGCATAAATTGATCTTTGTGAAACATTAGACAGTAAACAGCATGGGCTCCGACTAGAAAGAGAACAGCACTTACCCACGAGCCTGCTGCCACTGTACTTCTCTCTCTACTCACACCTACTGCTAATTCTACAGTCCAGTATTGCGTATTAATACAAAATACACAAGCTTTAAAAACCATACCACTGTCTGCTGTAGAAATGCTCTTACAATAGTCTCCTGTGGGTATGTTCTGATATTCCACTCGCTTAACAAGTTAATAGTAATAAAGAAATAGAACAGACCTGAGGCAAGCCCAAACTCTTACTATCAAGTATCATGCACTGAATTTATCAATGAGATAACAGAATTCCACCTTAAAAGCTCTTTATTATATTTAGGCCTCATTAGTTTACAGAAATGCTATTGCAAAAACAGAAAACCACTGATAATGTGCTTATCAGATCTGGGTGATAAACCCATTTGCCATGACTATTTTTTCTTCTCTTTCGGGTAGCACCTCCACCATAGAAAACCTCTCTCATGTTCTCCCAACAACAGAAAGCAACCACATCTCTGTCTCAGTTTAACAAAGTTACAACAATTTACATATATCTTTTCAAGTACATTTACATGTGGAGGATCTCCTCCTATGATCTTCCTAAAAGCTGTTCCTAGTTTTTTCAATTTTAATTTCTTGAACACAGTTTAACAGAACCAGAAGCAGTGTTCCAGGCAGAGGCTGAACAGGGTAGTAGAGCTTATAACTGTATTTTTACTACATGCTTTGCATCATGTCTGCTTTTTTCATAATTATATAATCATGTTGATACACAATGACTTTGAAACCATCTAGAATTTTCATATACTCCTTAGTCACTTATAACTGACACAGAAGCATGTGACTATGTAAGTGCATAGTCAGCTGCATTCACTGTATCATCGAGTGTTGATTCACATCAGTCAACAATTTCTCTCTGCACAACACTTTCTCCTACACTGACACACCCTCTTCCTTTCATCACTAAATTTCACCGGCATTCTCTTAAGGTATGCGTGTAAGATCACACCTCTGAAAGTTCTGGGTGCCTCTTTCTTTCCCCAGAATATTCTGCTTCTGCAGTTTGCTCCTTTTGATTTGTCCAATTTGAATTTATTACAATAAAAACCATTTAATTTCCCTGATTTTGTAAGACAGAAATTCAGATGTCATTGAAAGAGACAGCTGTCATACCTACAACAGTTACCATCTGCTTGTAGTAATGATAGCGTAGCCAAAGCTTTCCTAAGGCAAGAGCTAAATTAGAACTTATGTCCGTAAATCCTGAAAGACCAGTACTATCTCCTGTTCAATTTAATCAATTTTCAGAGGAACAGCCAACTGACTGCACTTCAAATTGCGTTCCACCTTAATCCAGACCACTTTAAGTGAAGATAGGTCTTTCAGCCACTAAAACAATCCATACCTTCCCATCAAGTATTGTTTCCCATGTTGCTCTTTTCTTGCTAATGGGACACTCTTCCATTTCCTGCATGGCCACTTCGTATTCTCCATCCAGAAGTTGCAAGCGTCTGTCAAGACGAAGTATGTATCATGAGTAAAGCAGTTCATTTTTATTGTTTGTTTCATTAAAATGTAGACTATATTTCACAGTAACTAAATTTCCATTAAACTAAAGGCAGGTTTTCAGGCAAATTTATTTGGCAACCAAGTGCGAATCTCAGGTAAACACCACACATAACAAAAAAATCTGCGTTATGCTAAACATTACGGCAAAGGCCTCCATCCACATGATTCCAAGAGACGTAGGAAAGCTACAGTTAATACAAAATTAATACTATGATGGGAATCATCCTGTGAAGAAACAAAAAACAAACTGAATGACAGCCCCTCCAAATAATCTCTTATATATTCCTGTTCTATTAATAACTACTCTGTTCTAGCAAACCAATATGACCTCTAATCAGGCCTCCAGGACTAAAGAATCCTATCTTCCTATCACAGCCATGTCAATTATAATCTTAAGAGGACTTCACCACTTTTTAAAGTATGACATTCTCAAAAAGCAAACAAAAAAATCGCTTTACGTAGAATAGAATGGGCAATTCAGACATGTTAACCAACGTGCTGCAGTTTCACTTTTCTCCTTATCTCACCCTTCTTCCTCCTATGTAGCAGTCTGTTGAGTGAGCCTTGAGAAATTCTGATTTCTACTTTAACAGTTTTATTTTGTTGTCACGTGCTGGACAGCACAGGAGATGCAAAAAAGAAAAAGCAGTGAATCAAAGGTATAGTCTCAGGAAGATGTTTCATGGATACATGTGCTTTAAAGATGCCAACACAAATCAGCAGGTAACATCAATTTACAATGCAAGCTCACTGTCTCAAGATATTATATTTTTCCTTTTGAGACATTACTTTCTGAAGCAGTGGCACTGAATTCCTGACAACAGATCATAAGCTACAGAAGCATCATTCAAAATAATCCAGTAGTTGCTAAATTGATAAATCCAATGCGAATGTATGCAAACTGATACAGTTTGAACTTGGGAATTACATCTTGCAGAAAAAGGCTGGGTTTGTTTCTAGACCCTTCAGTATTCTACAGTAAGATACTGGAACAGGTAAGCTATAGCCTCTTTTTCTTTTACATGTAAATTATACTACATCAGAAGTATCCCAGCACAATGAAGTTATAAACACACTAAGTCAGTCATCAGAGACCTTTTGTTCTATTTCTTGACAGCGTCTTGCTAACCACCAACTCCATTTACTCTATTTAGAACAGTAACAACCTCAAAAGGTAAAAAAAATAAATGTATAGATAGAGGAGATAATGGCCTAAGACAATACTTTTCCTAAATCTGCATGATATGTATAATCCTTGTCCAGGCCTGGAGTCTGGGTAAAGTATTTTTTTTTTCAATTTCTCCATCAAACAGACAACTATAACTTCAAGAGGTTAACATACATGAACAGCTTATACTTTACAAAAAATCCACATATAACCGATCAAGTTAACAGCTTATATTTTGCATATGGCTTTCCATGTAAAGTAAAACATTAAACATTTTTTAAAAAATACCAATTGTTATGCATGATTTGGTTCTGCTGCAAGTCAGTGTCACACAGTGAAAGCATAGCTGAAAATGTCCTAGCTTATGGATCATTAGTACAAAACCACCTAACGGTTCATTTAATGTTTAGCATATTAAAGTTTTCCAGAGGATTAAATAATAGAAAAGAACAAAATATTGTCAAGACTTCTAAGAAGATACAGATTAGATTTCTTCAAAAAAAAAAAAAAAACCCCTACTCAAAATGTAAGAATTCTAAAACCGTATTTGGATAAACAACCATTTTGGTAGAATCACTTGGAGCTATGTTTTAAGCAGCTTTTTCTTGAAGCTGCATTTATATTTTTACTAATACAGAAGTTATCTAGATACCTACCTCCACCTGGGATCTACATTTGCCATGGATAGAACTCTTATTTTCCTATACAGTGTATTGGCTGTTGCTGGTATTACCATCTTCTGCAGGACAAACAACTACAATGTCCACTTAGCGATAAATGGCACGCTACGCATCTTCTGAACTATCTGCATTACTCTAAGCTATAGCTACATGTAAGTTCACACCACTCCAGCTTCTTTAAAATACATTAAGACAACAAATATTAAAATACTGCACCACACAAACAACACAAAGTGAGGCCTATTACGATTTTAACTACTTGTTTGATTTCACTGTAGTAACAGAGAAGTGGCGTCTTCTTTAGGCGCTAGGGGAATAAGATCTGTGACTGCATCAGCAAGAGTCTGGGCAGGGAGAAAATTACGCCACCAAAAAGAATGTAAGCAGTAAGCATATTTCAGAGACTTTTTATTTGTTTGATCTACTTTTCAATTATGTTGGCACTGATTTTTAACAGAACCACAGAAATTAACGCGTGTCAGAAAACTGACAAGGAAGAGAAAAACTGATGCATATTAACAGGACAAAGTTCGTAAAAGGAATCATTTACAATTGTACATTTTATATTGAGACCTGTTCTGTGACATTATGATACCTGTAGACTTTTTTTTTTAAAAAAAGACAACAAGCCTAAGCTCTTACTGAACTAACAACTAAAAATGCAGCCAAAGACAGTTAACACTGAAAATAAAGAACAGATTTAGGTTTGATATTAAAAAATTCCAAACAATTAACAGAAACAATATTTATTTTGGATAATATTACCTGTTTTTATCAAATACAGTCATTTGTGCTACAAATGTCTTCTCCCCATCTTCACGATTTGAAGAGTTTCTTTTTCTTCTAGCTGGAAGTTCCTCATTGACATCTGTATGCAGGAAATATAGTATTCAATTATTATATAAGCACAACAGAATAAAAGATCGAACATCATCTATGTAAATTGTAAAATACAACTGGCTGTTGATTATGTCCAATGTGTCATACAATAGAAAAGGACACAGTATTTAATTAATAACTTGATGGCAATGGAAAGAGTACTTAGCTTAACAGTAATCATACTTCAGATATGTTCACATATATTTATAGCTTAGTCATATTACTCTGTCAGCATAAAGAATTTGGGATTTGACCTTCCTCCTCTTGTAGCTATAAAATAGTGAGAAAGAAAATTTTTCATTCTACACGCACTCTTCAAAGTTGCAACATTTGTGATGTAACATATCATGTCTGATAAGATGAAGAAAAAAGCTTTTAAAATGCTGTTATTAAGGTATTTTCTTTATTGGCTAGTCCTTTAGTTTTGATGAGACCATGAGGGCACTTACAGCTGAGTCAGAAGTGACCAGTGCTGCTGGAGGTTTAATGACAGCCACGGTGACCACAGGGCTCTCTTACATTTATTCATGCCCCAACAGTGTTGTCTCACACCTGCACCGTCACACCTTAGTGTGTAACTGATGCTAAATTTACACAGAAATAGAAGCACAGTTTCTAGTTGCCAACTATATTTTAGCCCCATCTTGAAAAAGACTGAAAACAAATGAAAGCTGGTTCAGCCACTCATCAATTACTGGCCCTTCTCGGAGCATGACCTACGCTGCAGATTAAGACAACTGTATTCACGCCTACAAGACAAACTTTGTACAAGCATGTTTAGAGACTGAAGTTACCAATGTTTTCATTAGTTTCGCCATTGATCAGTCCATTAAACTCTCTTCTTCCTGGGCGAGTTACTCTGAATAACAATGAGTAAGACTTCACCATATGGCTGTTGCTTGGTTCAAACTCATTGCTGGAAACTGCAAGTGATGGGAAGTTGCCTGGTTTTATTTGGCTGAGGTCTGGGTTTAAAGGCACCTGCTTTTTACCGGTAGGAACCTGTCTTATTGGACAACTGACATCCTGTAGGAAAGCAAGAAAGGTAAGGTTTAGGTTTTTAGAATACAAAGGAAAGGCATTAAGCATTAAAATTTGTATCATTTATGCATTGCCCTTGTCTTGCCATCTTTTTGAAAAATAAGCCTTCCAACAAATGTAAACAAAAAATCCCAGGTTTCAAATGTAAAAACAGATTATTTGAAAGTGTAACTAAAACTGTAATTTTATAACCATTTCTGGCAGCAGCCATCTTTCTCTAAGCGATTAAATTAACACTAACATGATGCATTCAGAGAGATTGTATAACAGTCATTAATACTAATTTAGTTATGTTTATCTAAAGAAATTAAATGTTTTGGTTATATATGTATTTCAAGGGCTTCCTATCTTCTTCCAATATTACAGAGTGCACTTTGCGCTATCTGGGAGATAAAAACCCACTTACCTAGGATTTATTATATTCAGTATCTCTCAAATAGATCATTGAGCACCGTGTAATATTGGAAAAACAAGGCAAGATGGCCTAAGTATGAAATTTGCAGCAAAACATTTCAAATAACCATCAGCACCTCCTGTTTACCATATTTATTCATACTATAGCAAGTAAAGAAATTGGCTAGAAACAATAGTAACTCTTAAAAACATGTCAAAACGGCTTATCATTAATATACAAAGTTCTGACTGCAAATCTTTTCCTTTTTAGTTAAAAATTACAGCATACATTACTAAGCCCCCCATATTCCCATAGCTGTGAAGATAATTTCCCAACTGGTGTGAAACAAACATAGCTAAACCAGCAAGCAAATTCAAAGATGCTTTGGGAAGGGGGGAAAAAGTGGGATGAAAATTGTTTATGACTCACAGTAGCTTAAATCTGCAATAATTGAGATGATCAATGTAAAAGTCATAGGTACAGAAAAAGCAAGGAAAAAGACAAGACTTGGCAGATGACTGGGGAATTCAAAACAATTACAAATTGTTCCTTTTTATTTCTAAACTCTAATAAGCATTGACTATTTTATGACCTCCTAATTGCCTGGTTTACTTAAGCCTCTGGACATCACAACACAGTTAATGGTTTAATGATGTGATACCAAAAAATTGAAGTAAAAATAGAGGTGGTTGAAATTCACGAGTGAATCTGACTTATAAGCAAGCTAAATTCAATGAACAAAGCTGAATGATTTTTCTTTAAAACTTCCAGTTATTTCTCACAAAGCAAAGCAAAATCCATATACATGTATTTGCTTCTGCAGAAACCCTTACCCAGTCAATAAAAACAACTCAAACAGATCAGTTCTTAGATTTAAAGACTAAATTAATCTCAACAGAAGCATCATTTCACCATTACCTTGTTGTACGGCAGTGTTAAATAAATGCTCCAGACCCAGGTAAACATTTTGCTTTACTATATATTAATATTTTGTCAAATCATTTTTACCTTTCGTTTCTTGTGGCAAACTTTCACAAGCAGTACTTCCAGGGTTACAGAATTTTGTTCATTCTCTGAGTTTTGTGATGGCTTATCTAAACAGAAAAATAGTTTAAGTTCTGAAAAAGTGAAGATCTAGTCAATGGTGTAAATGTATCTGTAATTATTTTTTAAACATAGGTACCTCCAGGCACAAAGACCTCTAGCCACAGGTTCTAAGTTTCAGTTCTCCCCAAACTCACTGCAAATTCCCACTTGAGAGCACATCCTATGTAACTATTCTAATACTACCAGGTTAAAAAGCATAGTCGATCTCCAATGTTTAAAAGAATACGCTTGCTATCTTTGGCATTGCCAAAACTTTTTTATAGCAGAGAAAAATGATACAGGTAAATTTAAGCAAGGTCAGAATACACTAATTACAGATGAGTCAAATTATTTCCTGTAATTTTTTTTTTCTTTACAGCTTGCAAACCTAGAATTTGGTTTGCATCAAAACTTGAGATAGAGATGCTATGAGATAGGAAAACAAAACAAAAGAATGAAACTTTAAAGATTATGCAAGGCTAAGTATATGCAGAATAGCGGTAAAAGGAGTCTTGAAAGAACATGAAAAAAGTCTTAGAAAAGAAGACTTGGCTTCACAGACTCTGCACTGTAAGTTTCCTAGTTTCTTTTCTTCAAGACAGCCGTACCAGCCGTATGATCAGCAATGCCAACTAAGAACTGCCTTACAAAATAAATTTCACTGTACGGCAGAAGAATCTTTAATAATTTGAATTTATATTAATCTAGAAACATGCCTGGATATGGAAAAAGAATAGCAAGATAAAACTTGATTTTATATATAGTTTAAAAAAACAGGTTGAGGAAGAAATTATGAAAAACAATTATCAGCCAAAACTGAATGAATACACAAGAAGTTATTTCTGCTCTTTTAAAAACTTACAAATATCATTATGGGCTTAAGTTAAAAGGCACAATGGCTTCACCTTAGTCCACTGAACGTGAGATTCTTTGTGACATGAAATACTTTGTTATGCTCATCAAATGTAGAAAGCAAAGCTTTAGCACAGTAAAGACGACATAACCCATGTCTCTTCACTTGCTTGGCTCCTGATACTATATCTGCATTCGATAAGCTTAATGTGCTTCAGCTGAGAGAGTGTTCTGGTAACTCATCTAGAGACGCTAGCAGTTTTATGAAACAAATGGGTTTTTTTGTTGTTGCAAACACGAGATATGCAGAAATCTTTTTAGCAAATACAGAAACTCAGGGTGGGGGGAACCCAACCAAACACTACCACACTCACAGCTTCAAGAGTTTCTAACATAATTTCTATCCAGACAAACAAGCCTATTAGTTGCGCCAGATTCATTAATTTAAATATTTCCTATATTTAATATTCACTATAGCATAGATTACTTATGCTAGTGATATAGTTTTCTATGGTACAAATGACTGCCAGGCTCTCACTTCATGTAGCACTCTTGAAGTGAAAAGTTTTTATAGTGAACAGGAAAGTCACATAATCCAAAAATTCAAAGCCACATAGAAAGTCATCAAATATATTAACATATTAAAAATCTACTACTGCCCATGTCTGTGTAAGAGCATACTGTAAAACAAAAACAGTAATAAAAGGAAGGTCCATCAGCTAAATCTATGGAACAATTAGGTATTTTATGTTCCATACTCGCAGTTTCCTACTACATACTGTCCTGGAAGGATCAGATTTTGAAGTTACGTATTTGAATTTAACACACATCAGCATACTGTTGGCACCACCTTCATTCTATACTTCTCTAGTCTTATCACTGGCTGCCCTAAATGTCCTTTTCTCTTGTGGTTTCTCATCTTAAATACTGAATGCAACATATAACATGAAGTTCCTGCGATGAGAAACAAGATGCATACTATCCATTGAGACCAGCAGTATTTAGAAGTTCCAGAAGCAGAATGTTCCTAATCTAAAGATTTGAAGAAGTTTCTCAGAGTAATATTAGTTTTATAGATAAGTGCTTCTGAAATACTGACATTCGCAACATTAACTTTCAAACATCTTAACAAATAGACCTAGTTAAGCACAAGATACTTCGAGAGAACAGAACAATTTCCAGAAAAAAGTACAAAACCTCTTTAACAAACTGTATTAGCTTTTACATCCAAAGACTAAAATGCCATTCAGAACATTTTTAACTGAAAAATTAGAAACGCCACTTTAAGGGATAAACAGCTAGGGTTTTTTTTCAGGGCAGTAAAACGACAGTTAATTTACCCATGACTGTACAGCACAAAGCATGTCACTTCTGCTTTCATTAAAGGAATAGAACCCTTCATTCCCATCTGAGAAGTCCAATATTGTGATTTTCAGAGGTAAAGCCTTATGTGCATGAAAGATAAAACAGCATGACTGCAAGTCACTAAAAGATGATTTCTGTTGCTTTTAAAAAAATCACTGACATGGCCTTTGCCTCATTTCTAGGCTCCACTTGATAAAATTTATTCTCACATTTCTATTTTAAATTAAGAAACACTGAATCTTCTATCTGAAGGCTGAAATTTTTTTTAAAGCTAGTTCAAATACTCCAAAGACACACTTCCATAAGATTGGTTTCTTCAGGAACTCTTCAAGGTCTACTTCAGTTTAAATGGATTATGACTTGAAGTATTTCTCAAAATCACTGTTTTGACCAAGACCCCAGAAGGCTTATTTGCTTAACATTACAATTATGCTACAACATATATAAAGTGCTATCGGAAGTACTGTAACTAATGGGACAGTCTGAGTTTAAATAAGTTAAAACCTGCATCCAAACAGGAGAGACTCAGAATATTCAAATGTTCTATACTAATTTCAAAGACGCTATACAAATTAACAGTGTAATGAATAAATTAGCAAACATACCATTTTTATGGAAGAACCCAGTAAATGTAAGTTGCAAATGAGCAGACAAGCTAGACAGAAAAAGAGAAAGGAAGTGTTAGTTAAATTTGAGACTATAAACAGGTATTTTCTTCTCCCAGCAGCTACTCCACTCCATTCCATTCACTGATGTTCAGGACAGGCCAACACAAGAGGCAGAACTATGATGAAGTGGTTCATCTTTCTAACTTGGAAACTACCAGGATACTGCAGTTGCAATTGACGCAAAATTGTAGACCAGTTTTCTCTTTACATACTGATTCTCTCTATTTTCTCTATGTATTATATGGTTTGATACTTAAGAAAAAAGAAAAAGTAGAGGTTTAAACACTACAGTAGAAGGGCGTTGTCTGAAGACATGAGCATGTGCCTTCACAGGCAGGCAAACACATTCCCTAGACATTTATCAGCAACAGAGGTGAGTTTTGATGGAAATTTTCTAGAACTTCACCTTGAACCAAACACTTGGTATCTTTTTTTCTTTTTTTTTTTAAAAACAAATATTTCAAGTTTGGTAGGCAGAATCTTTAGATTTAGACCGACCCTTAAGATCATTGAGTCCAACTGTTAACCTAACACTGACAAGTCCACCACTAAACCATGTCCCTAAGTGTCAGGTCAATACGCCTTTTAAATACCTGCAGGGATGGTGACTCGATTTACAATGGGGAAATCCAGATTACTAATTGCATCAAGTCCGTATCATCCATAACATGTGCAATCCAAATAATAATTGCATCTATCTTGTTTCACAGCACTGCAGCTCGTAGCCTAGACTACTCTGTGGACTGTAGAACCATTTTACTTCCAATTGTTATATTCAGAATAACATTTCAACTTAAAGCAAGTATTCATAAGCCTCCATTAAAATGGGTCTCAAAAACACTTAGTATTTCTGAAGTACATCGTTTTGAACAAAATATCATCTGTTACACTACAATACCAGGTACAATTTTTAGCACCTTCATTGACTTCTCAGGAGGATACAACCTGACATTCAACACCTATTTTTAAAACACAAACATTCCCCAGAGAACAGAGATGATTAGTGAGAAGTGACCAAGAGCTTGAGCATTCAAAAGACTGCATCTATATCAACTGGCATCATTCATCTGTGCTACTGTTCCAGACCAATTCTAGACTAAAGTACATTTTTTCATAGCTTTGAAAGCACCAAAACCACACAAATCAATATTCTGACCATTTTGTTTCAACACGATCCTTATCCTTAAAAAGAGAATATTTACATAGCAAATATCCGCAATATACAGAGCAAAAGATAACCAAGAAAAATAATAGAGAGCATATCTAGAAAACCTTTTAGAACACAAAATTAATACATTTGATACTATATTCTATCTAGCATGCTTTCCTCTGAAGTAGGCTAATAATTTGTAAATGCTACGGAAAAAGAACAGCTCGTTAAAAACAACTGCACACCACAAAAAAAAAAATCTCAACAGGTCTTCACGTATTCCAACAACTTAGGTTAGTCTTTAGAATGTCTGATTTTCTTTTAAAATTTCCAGCATGCTTTACATATCTTGATCTGTCAGTACATTAAACAGAAAGGTTTGGGCAAATTTACCTACACTCTTTCTACCAAAAAAACCCCCACAAAGCCAACCTGCAGGACTATAACAGATTTCTGACTGAACTGTATAAATTAAAGTTATTCCGGAAGTCTTACAATGGATTGTTTCAATTCCACCATATATACTTTCAGAAAAAGCTTAGGTGTTGAATTAATACATAAAGAACATAATAAAGAAAAAGTTATAGTCATCATCTATTGCAAACACATTGTATGCTGTATGACTTCTCAGTGAATAAGCTTTTTATACCATTTTTTTTCAGTACTAGGAAACTTGTCAAGAAACAACAGACCAGGCATATTTGCTATGCCTTCTTTTTGCCGTGATTACAAAGACAGTCTAGGATGAAAATTAACTGAAATGCATCAGTCACAAGTTTCACATCTCTGCGGAACTTCAACTTTTGCCAAATAGAATATGGCAAATATAGCAAGAGTTCAGTATTATTTTTCCTGAAGCAGAGTAGTAAGACCTGGTAAAATATGAGTTTTATCCAACATTTAAGTGCGTTACATAATTTAAAGTAAACTCTTGTAGAAAAAAAATTAAGATGACGAAACCAACAGGTACACCAGTAAAAAGGTAATTACTATTTCACTGTTAGAATGCAGAGTAAGCCACCTCCCTCCCAAGTGACAAGTCCATATGGAATTAAGACTTGAAATTATCTATTTGTTAAAGAGGGAAGAACACTGTTACTCAGACAGAACTATATAAAAGTTCAACATGAGATAAATGTAGGGTCAGACCACAACAAAAATCTCAGATGAAGCAATATTTCTCATGATAAAATGAGAAGAGGAAATTTGAAGTTTTACAGCCTTTAATGAAAACATTTCATAACTAGTTACTTTATTACAGCTTGAAATTGTTAAGATCTTTTAAATACTGTTGGAAGTTTCAGGGGTTTTTGTTTTGGTGGTTTGTTGGGGTTTTTTGGTTTTGTTTGTTTGGGGTTTTTGGGTGTCCGCCTCCCCCACAACTATGAACATAAGGTTAAAAATAGCAAGTATACAACCATAAGCACCCCAAACAGTATAGCTTTACGGGGTTTTCCCAAAACTGCCTTTTTTTTTTTTAAATTCCAACACACAGAGATGAGTTACTGACACAACTGACAGTCTTACAAAACAAAAGTCAAGGCAAATACCTATTTGAGGCTTCTATACACATTTCAAGAAAGAGCACAACAAACTTTGAAAGTTTACCCTTGCTTTTCTCCAAGTTTTCAAGTGATCAGCACACATACACACATTTTAAAATTTTGGAAGCAACGTTTCAAACAGTAAGTAACTGGCTTCTATTAATTACTCTGTCACTTCCATTTTATCAATCAATACTTTTGATTTAGTGCATGCATGTGCTCATTTGTACATATACACACAAATATATATACAGGACAGTACCTGTGAGATTCTTGTTCTCCCTTCATTTTCTCTACTTTTGATAACATATCATCTACCTTGAATGTTTTCCTGTGAAGAAAAAGCAGAAAGAATAAGTTTCATAGAGCCACTATTCCCATAATATATAACAAGAAAATTTATTCAGTCTAAGTTTTAATCTAAAACTGCCTATATATACAATTTCAGCCTTCTGTTCAGAAAGCACCCTTTCTATACCTTTTTAGGCCTAGTAGCACACCCATGTTACAGGGACACAACTGCAATACAGCTTTTCCAATACAGAGAATTAAAACCAGGCCTTTCAGAAGTCATCCTACTGCTCCTAAGAAGTGGCATTTAACAGCAAAGCTTACAATGAACATGTCTAACCACATTTCAGCTTTGGTCAAAGAAAATCTTCCCGCTTTAGTGACACTTATACCTACTAGGAACCTACATGTCAGCTCTGCAGTCATTACTATTTTAATCTTTAATCATAATAATGAAAAACACTTAAAACCGTATCTGACAAAACAGTTAAAAACCTAATTATAAAAAACCCTTTCTTTCTCCACAAAGTTATATTAGAGGCACATAATAAAAAGAACAATGAATTCTGATGCTACTTCTATAGCACACTCACAACAAACGGGGAGGACGATGATGACCAATGACAACAATGTCATGGAGAATAATCACTTCAAATCGTTTCTCTCCGCAATTCTGACACCAGTCTGTTCAGGCTCATATGTTCAGTCTGTTCTACCATACACACAACTTAATGTTCATTGCTAAATAAAGTTCACTCGCAAACAGAAGTTATTCAATAGTTTCCAGAATAGGCTTTCAATTTTTCTTTAAAGGAAAATTAATGCTTGGACCTAGATGCCAACAAAATTGCACTAGACTAGAGTGACAGTGCAAGAGCTGTGAGGCCACCCTTCCTTTACGTTTATGACTTAGAAAAACAATGTAAGAACGACATAATCTGTTGCCAAATACTGGATTTCTTGGCGGGGTGGAAACATGACGACATGCTCTGGGGAAGTGGGAAGCATCGTCTACAGAAATAACCCGACTGAAGAAACACTGATGTCATACATGGTCTACATTCAGCATGTAATGCATCTGAATCATTCAGTTACAAATCACATGGCAGCTAAATAGCAACACTGGGCAAGAAACACTACACAAGTACAGGGCTGCAGTCAGGTAACAAGGCGAAAAATAATGATGATTTGCGTAGTAAACAATCCCTGATTCAAAGCTCTATTCAGCCTAAGGTTCACGCAGATGACAGATTCAAGAACTGACTCACCTACACTACAATGTGGGATTATTAAAATGAACATTGCAACGTTCAGCTTTAAAGCAAGAGACATTAGAAACAGAGGAATTTGTTGAACGTTTCAGATTCTAAGGTAAAAAAGTCTCTGTGTGCACTTTGCCCAAGCTCATCAAAATCAGCCACTGTTGTGCAGAACGGCGAGTAGCACACTCATCTTCAGAAGGTTTTCTTCAGACTGAAGAATTGCTTAGAATAGCTCTAGAGCAAAGCTGTGTCACAATCAGAATATCAGCAAAGGGACAAACATGTTTCAGTAACAGGGGAAAGTTGAACAATCTTTCATAAAATACACTGGTATCTGGCACAGCTTGCATTTGCTATCTGTGAGCATTACTGATCCAGAAAGAACAATGACACAACCTTTCCTAAATGTCAAGCTCAGGTGAGTTAAAACAAGAATAGAGTCCTCTGAAAAATCTTTCAGAAAAACTAAAAATAGCAACTAAAAGGCACTATATCAAAATTGTTGCCTTTAAAGCTGACTTATAAGAACATTATAAAAAAAATACAGAAACTCCTTTAAACTGAACTACCTTTTTCACATTACAATGTTCCCATACATAACAGACAAAATTAAGTTTTTGTAATAACCATCCCAAACACCCAGGATTTTCAAGACAGCATTTACTCGTGCTACAAATATGCACATCTTGTGCGTTCCTTCTCCACCCACTCTTACTCGAGTCCAGCAGAGTCATAATTAACAAAGTATTAAAAGTCATATGATAGCATGCCATTACTCTGCCAATAAATAAAAAAAATATTCCTTTATCCAAATACCGTATGGGAAGCAACTTTTATTAACAGGTAGTAACCTCTTTGCACCATCATTTGTTCTAATAAAGTGACCCCTGAAGACAGATCCGGGCAGAAAGCCTATTTCAGTTCCCCATCAAGCCTCACTTGACCCAAGTCCATTGCCTCTCCAAAGGCAAGCAACAACTTTCACACTTTTTTTAGCCCAAGTTGACACATACCCATTAACTTATTCCCTGCCAACGTTCCTCTATACTCTAAGCATTCTGGTCTTCATAAACACTTTCTCAGTATTAAACATATGGCCCAACATCAACGGATAATTTCTTGGTGAAAATGCAGTTTTACTTCTCTACCTCCAAGTGATAATTTTGTCTGGCATTTTTCTCAGACTACTAGAGATAAAAGATGTGGAGCTATAGTTACTATTGTGATAAGGAAGTTCTTTATAGTTTGGAGACAACTTCTTTACATTTTACATATAACTGTTTATTGAAATGGCAATCAAAACAATGATCAGCAATTTTAAAAAGGCAGGATCAAGAAGTTCTAGGGGAATAAATAAATAAATATCCATGCACAGTCATGGTCCACATAAGCAGGCTAACAATGCTGCAGTTCCAAAAGATACTTCTTTGCAAAGAGAACTAACTCTACTAACATTTTTACTATACTGAAGCTAGTTATGTACATTTTCCCCCAATATAAGCCTCAGGAAGATCTTCTACTCTAGTTCCTGTTTTGAAGCCCCTTTTTCACCAGAATAACAGGATCACATACCTTAACTATTTCTATTGAAAGAAGAATAGCAACTAAGGTCTTGCGCACATTTCAAAGCTTTTACCAGCACAAATCAGCAAACAACTATCCTGCTAATCTCCTCTGGAAGTTCAGTTGAGACACTTCTGCCACAGTCTCTCAGTTTTGCCACTAGATCCAAGTAGTCCAAACTACCTTTAAACTACAACTTTTGTGGTTTTAATTAGGCTGAAAGAGAAGGACCACAGTACTGACAGAGCATGGAAAAGTGGGAGGGGGGGACCCAGGGGAGAACACACTTCTTTGCAATTATTTTCTGGTTTTTTTCCCTTCAACTGTACTAGTTCATTTCTCTTACATTATCATCTTTTTTTATAAAGAAAACACATCATTTATTTTCCTTAATCTTCCTAGACCTAATTACCAGAATCATTTCAGTAACTCAGTATTGTCTGAAAACTAGTGAATGAAAAGGCCATTATTAGTCAAACACTACCTAACTAAAATCAGAGTTCTAAACCAAAACATTAAGGGAACTAGTAAAAATCAGTATGTTTCAAAGAGAAACTAAGCAGTACTTGTGCAGCTGAATTTGGAACAGTGGACAACACAATGTATGTGTAAAGTACCATTTCTTGTTTCCCAGCAACTACAGCAGATACCCAAAGAAACAGATTCAGGTAAAAGAGCACATGCATTTCAATCAATTATAAGTTAATACAATTTATAATCAAGAACTTCCTGTTGCACAATTCTAGGTAAAAAAACCCAACCAACCAAAAAATACTCCAACAAAAAACCCTACGAAACACCCTGAACATTACTTCTTAAAAATTGGCTCTGCCCTACTTTAGAGTAACAAACAATTCACTTCCATACCTTTTGTAAGAAAAAGTAAGAAGCAACTTCAAGTTTAAAAATAAAATACATAAAAAACCTGATCATTAGCCGTCCTACATACCCTGAAGTTGTATGTTAAGGATTCAGTTTTAAGAAAAAAATTAAACTGTAGCATTAAAGGTAATGGCAAGAATATTGAACAGTATCCAAGAGAATGCCAAACATAGCTTCTTCAATTTAAATAAAAACGTGCAAATTCTATTGCTCAACAGATCATTCAAATATTACCTTCCTTAGATACAAATATAGCTTAAATTAGAACTGTCTGCATAATCAGATTTTACTGCTACTCCTTAAGCGTTCACAATTAAGTGTTTCAGTCCCACAGCAACTGTTTCAAAGCGATAAGAACTTCAGTGTTAACATACTTTAAAATAACAGTTCAGGCTACACAAAATCCAGTATATAAATGATTTTCAGTGAAGGGGAAGTAACTGAAAAGACTTTGTGATTCTGCTGATAAATAACAGACACTGCACTACTAACTCTGCCGTATTTATATATTTTAAGGTCTACCTACATGCAGCTGTTAAGACTTCACATGATACAAATGACTATTTTGCAATGTCAGAACTGAAGTCCAATTCTCAGATATATCTAGTTCAAAGCCACCTTTTTAAGTGTTCTCTGGACTTTTTGCAAAATGCTTTAAAACTGACCTTCGTTTTTCAGTTTTAAAAATAATTACAGAAATAATTACTGGATCCTTCCAAGACTAATTAACAAAACCAATAGTTCTGTGTTTGTTGATTGTTTAAAGTAAGCATTTAGGTTACAGTTTAAACTGAAATGTTTCATATGATTATGATTAAGCACCATTGATTACAAGAGCTCAGATGTTAGTTTTGTTTCTATTTTAAGAAGTTCTCCCCCAAAACAGAAAACAAACACGGGAGAATTAGTTAGCATTCTGCAGATATTATCCACATTTGAGTACTCCCAGTATCAACAGAAGTCACAAGCATAAAGTCACACATACACTTAACACTGCAGAAAAGTTCTTAGGTCTCAGAAATCAACGGTAAAGCGATGTATGCATTTTTCTAAGTTCTTCAAAAAGAAAAGGTCACGTTTTATACACCGCATGAAAAAAGGAGGTCACCCTCTACTATTTTTTGGACTTCTACTTGCTTAACATTTTAGGATAATTTTTCAAAAAACAATTTTACCTTTTCATATTTGTTCGGGAGTTTCTGTGGGACATGTAAGTGAGAGTTCTGTGCAAAAATATTGGCTGCAGGGGGAAAAAAAAAAGAAAGAAAAAGGTTATGCTTTAATTAAAAATTCCCAAAAGTCCAAAGTAAAGGAGTGATAAAGACAAATTACTCACTGCTATTAGATTTCGGGTACGTAGAAATCTGTATATCTGTGTTGGTTCTAAGAAAAAGAAACGCATGTTAGCCAACATACCTACTAACTCCAGAAAGATAGCTGTATAATGATTTAGAAGTATCTAATTCAGGATGTTGATTTTTTAAAAAACAATTATGACAAAAGTCATCATTCAAGTGAAGCATCACAATGTCCAAATTAACTCCAAGTTAACAAGTCAAAGGTTACTTCAACTACTGTATAACACAGAGCAACTTCTTACATCAGTAGTCAAAACTCAACTAGGATTGCTCTTCCTTTCCACAAAGTACATTTCCATCATAAAAAGGTAGGGGCGGGGGGGGGGAATCACAATATATTACAACTTATTATCAGACAGGCAGGTTTTCTTCATTAAGTTAATGAATATATCTGATACAATACCAAAATAGTATACTAAATTTACATAGTTGGACAGTTTGGTATCCGATTGTTTTATCCTTCTGGAAAGTACCAAGGTCACTTGCACAAGGTTCCAAAACAAGAAGAGGGACTGTCAGTTGACTATGAAGCATTATAGATCCTTCTAAGCTTGGAAATTCGTTTCCAAAACCTTTTACATTCATAGGATCAGAAAAATGTTGATTCTGGTAAAGCAACTACTGTTTCGAAGTGCAAACGGAGGACGATACAAACACATGCAATACTGACATGAAACGGTAGCATCATTTGAAATAGGTATAGTAACCAAAGTTCAAAAGATCAAGACCTGACTACAGAAAAGACGACCTTCAATTTAGTTTTAACCAATTCAGTCAAATCAGGACAAAAAAGGGTTTTGTCTGGATCAGGTTATATCTAACAAGAATTTCAATCTAAACTGAAACACACCCTTTTTAAACTGACATAAAACATCAGCCTCATTAGGTAACATCAGCAAGAAACTTGGAAATGACTTGATAAAACACATTAAGTGAAAAGAAAAAGAAGAGAAAAAGATAACAGTGGAGAATGCCTTGATGCCCATGCTAAGGCTGCTAACGCTGCCTCCATTTCCCACGTAAAGAAAATAAACAAATTTATTTTTAAAGAAGCATAAAACTTTATTTTCATATGACTGCAAAACAGTTATTTCAAACAGCTGAAAACCTTATTGTAATTTAAGGAATTCTGTGATAAGAAGTAAAAAGGGATGGCATTTTATATCCTTTATCCTTTTGTAAAGATATAATCCAGCCTTATTCAGCCTTACACTTACAAATGTAAGACCCTAAAGAAAGAACTAGTAGTGAGACGTATTATTATTAGAGAAGGAAATCTCAAAATGATCCCCGTATTTCCTTTTAGAAGCTTGATGAAAACTAGTAAAATTCTACTTAATGCAAATGATCATAATAAAATCTGTATTTTTCAAATCAAGATAAAAGAAAAGAAATTAAGAAATGTGCACTTTGCTAAAAAGTGAAAATACAGAGTAGTCACAACTTTTAAAGACACATCCCGTGTTTTTTAGTCTCCAAAAAAAGTGACATAATTATAATCCAGAAAAGCATGAAAACATTAAGTTACTTTCACAAGGATGTAATTTAATTTAAAGACAGTGCACTGCTGCTTCAACTTTGGTTTTCCCAAGTAGAAAAATTCTGCAACACACTTTTCAACCTGCAGACAGATATATATTTCACAAGTCTGTGTTACTCAGCAAAAGCTTAAAATAAATCTTTATCTTTTTCTAGCATATGACCTTGAAAAAGGACAAAAACATCCAGGAAGAATGTGATTCAATACTACATGTGTTAGGATTTTTAATCCAATATTTACTTATTGCCATTTTCCCCTAATATTCACACTACATCTGATACATTTACACTGTAACTTACTCCTGACCCATACCTGCACAGCTCTAACGCTTCCCTTGCCTGACAGATTGAGGCATGGGCAACAGAATTTTTTTCCCCCATCTAGGACACTGAACACTGACACTGAGCAAACCTCTTAAAACTCGTTTGCCACTTGACCTATTTGCAGTACAGTATTTATTGAACACATAGCTCTGCTAACAGGGCTAAGGTTCAAAGGGCCCCACGTTATTAAGGATTTAAGACATCACCAAAAACTCCAACGCTTTCTTAAACGCTGTCACCATTTACAGCAAGCGAGTGGCGAGCCATGACAGCATCAATCCCAGAACCAAACTGTGTATGCAGCAGGGCATTAAAAACATCCTTCAAATCCTAGCAATTGCATAGAAATCGGGTTTTGTACAACGCAAGTTTTCTGCTGCACTGTGGTTTTGAATCAGATTTCCATAAACTACTTTCTGGCGCATCCAAGGGGATTCTCCTCTCCTATCTGGGACTGCCACAGAGTGACGCGTGGGTCGCAAAGGTCAGTTCCCAATATGAAATCTCAATTAAGGGACAATTATTGGCAGACAAAGAAAAACCAAGTACAGTGAAGTCTTAATCACATCCCGCCCCTGAAAGGGGCTCGAAAGGCAGCCGCCACGGAGGGGAGACGCTCCCCGTTCCCAACTCCCCGGTGCCTCCGAGGGCTGCTGGAGGCGGGCAGGGAACCAGCCACCCCGAAAGCCTGACGGGAACTGCTCCCGAGGAACCAAGTTCACCGGCTGGGCGCAGACACACACCCCCGCCCTCCGCCCCGGGAGCCTCTCGCCACCCTGCCCGCACACCGGCCCCCCAGCCCCGCGCTTCCGCCCCACACCCCCCCGGGCCCCCCCCCCCCCCCC